>PVKU01006125.1:0-109766 GCA_004027475.1 Anoura caudifer
TTTTTTCCCCTTTATATCTATTACATTAACCTCTTCAAGTGCAAGTAATCAGTATCTCTTCTTAAATGACATAGTGCTCAGTAAAATTACTTTTTACTCTCAGTAATTTCCATATTATAAACTACATAAATGAGAAAATTTAAAAACAAATTATGTATAAATAGAAAATTATTACTCATAAAGTAAAAAGAGATGTTCATAAATCAAGGTTGTTAATTATTACTTGTAGTGTGTTAAGATGGGAAAATCCAATAATAATTAACAATTAAAATATGTTAAATACTTAAGAAAAAACAGGAATTGGAAGAAAAGCAGTTGTACAATCCAAAAAGGTAAATGTTTGTAATGACCTGAATTAGTATGAAGTCATAAAAATGGGCAAATGCAAGTCTTTGTAGAAGAGAATATTTGTTGTTCAATACCCTAACATATCAAAAATATTATTTTGTTTTATTTTGGGTTTTAGGAATGAAAATAAAATCCCAAATTCAAAACCATAGTAAAAATCTGCAGTATTACAGTGAATATTGTAATATTAAAGAGGTATATTAAATATTAAGAGGAATATTAAAGAGGTAAGGTTAATATCAGAAGCTTGCATATGCTTCTGTTTCTTTTATTTATACTCACAAACTTTCTCACAAACTTTGGCTGTTTTGTCAAACAGCCCTCAGAAAGAACCAAAGCCACCTACACCTTACATTGGACTTTTAGTCTGTCTCCAGAACTATGAGACAATAAATATATGGTGTTTAAGCCACCCAGTTTGTGGCATTTTGTTCCAGTTGCCCTAAAAAGCTAAAGTTGGTACATTGAATCTCATGGGCCAAATAGGTGCTCATGCATCTACTATTGTCTGGCTGTTTCTCACCACAATGACAGGATGGAATAGTAATGGCATAGACCAGATGACTGACAAAGCTGAAAAATAATTATTATCTTGACCTTTACAGAAAACTTTGACAAGAAGACCATTAATATTTTAGTTCTCTGAAAAAAGCAGAAAAGAGTTATAATATCCCAAATGCTCACTGATAATAGAATGGATAGGTAAATTACGGTATATTGTATATTACAGTGTTGTATGCATAAGTAATTAACAACTTCCTTATTCCCCCAAAATAAATGTATACATATCTACATGAATGGAACTCCAATATGCTTGTCATAAAGAGCATATGTATATCACAATATGTAATTAATAAATTGTGATATACTTTATTATAACTTTCATTGAGCTAGTTGAGTCTCACAGAATGCTTTCTTTGATTTTTACCATAATTCTTTTTATGGGTAGACAAACTTTGGTTGCAATCCATGAATAAGTAGTTCGTATATGAATGTTGGTTCATGTTTTTATTTACACTAACAAGTTAAAGGTGAAATAACAATGATGATATATTAGAAAACCACTCATCCATCAATTACGTGACCGATTTTATTACTGAGTTTTATAGTGTTTTATAAATACTGGAAGTGTATTCCCTCAATTTTTATGTTACTTAGAAAGCAATGGCAACTGGCACAGTTAGTTTTACGTTTAATCTGCATTATTAACATTTTATCCATCATTTTCTTAAGTCAAAACAATCAACACAAGTAAATCAAGCTCTGATTTGTACCAACTGCAAATTTCCTTGCTTTTTATAGTCCCACTTGGCCTGTTTCAACTCTATGTGTGGGTGTGAAGTTTCTTTAGTTCTGGGTTCCATATCCTCTCACAAGTCTTTTCTGATTTGTTAACAATATTAGCTGAATTATTTTACCAATGTCTGCTGCATCTGTCCCAACTAAACCAGTGTCCATATCTATTTCTGCTTAAAGGTATTTGTTTTCCTTAGATTTCAGATTAGTTGATGTATCTTTTAACTCAGTCTCTGAGAGATTCAAGAAAGCTTGTGGACGCGCACCTTACGTAGTTTGCTGCTGCTGTGGAGCAGGAGGGAGAGGCGTTCTTTCCAGGCTATCATATCCCTAACAGAAACTTAAGTTTTCTCCATCTCCACCTTGCTTCCAGAAATAAATCTTTCCTTTTTCAGCTAAGATGTGATACATCTTATTAAGACTAGACGTTTTAATAAAGGAGGGGGGCTGTTACTATAATTGCCTTACAGTTTTTCTACAAAAAGGGATTTCAAAGAACATGATTATTTATTTTTAAAAACTTTAATTTCTCCTGTATTTTCTGTGTATCCTTAAGCACAGTACACTCTATTTTATGTTTGAATCTGTGAACGTGTATTTATGTTCAGTAATGCAAGTGGAAAACTGCTTGGTGCTGGCAGGATGACACACATGAAAAGTATAGGGGGGCAGGGGCTGGGCTGAGGTGAGCAAAGTGGGGGGATAAAAACATCCATGACAATGTCAACAATAAAAATAAAGTTTAAAAAGCATGTAGTCTCTGTTGTCCAGAAAATTGTATTTAATACAATATGATAATATGAATACATGTTACTCCTAATAAGGTTCTTGACTAAAAAGAATACCAATGTTGCGTATGTGAAATAATTTAGTTTGAACATATGCACTTTTATTTATTACAAAAGGTTGTGCAATTATTTTTGGATTTAATACATTTAGTTTCATTTAATTACTACACTAAATTATCATCAAATTATGTCTGCCTCTATTGTAGTGTTTCAATGAAAACATCTGCAGTATTGTTTTAATGCTATTTCATGCTATGATAAACATGTCAATGATATTGTCTTTCTTCCACATACACTTCAGGCTAGGGTTTATTTCCAGTTGCTACTTCTTTTTTTTTTTCATTGCTTGACACTATAATTAAAGGCATTTATTTTAAAAAATGCAGAAGAATAGAATGATTGCCATGAGTGTAATTTTTGGTTGAATTTTATATTTCTTTATTAATGACTTTATTTAAAAATTCTGTTAATAGCATCTCAAGGAGACACATTAGTCTTCCATGTTCCATTGTGTGGGTAACTGACAGCTGTAAACGTCACCTTCAAAGTGTCTCCAGTTCCTCCCCATCAGTACTTTGAAGGTTTTCAGTAATGACAACATATCCAACGATCAGAGCTGAAAGGTGACTACAATGATAGAATGATTCCAGAATTTTATGTTTGGTTTAGGATGTTTCTCTATATTTAAATTGAGTTTAAAATTAGGTATATCTTTCAAACATCAACTTTATTTCTAATTAATAGCACATGATACAGGAATAATCTAACTCTGCTTGTCAATCAAATAGAACCAGTGAAGAATTCATTAATACTACATTGTAGCATCTGCATTTAACTATATTTTTATTAGTTTATATATTGCTTTCTGTTTAAAAGTCTTGCGTGGCTTTTGATTAATTCATTCCTTTTATGTTTTGATATGATTAGAAATAGATTTTATCAATTTTATAGTCCAATTATTTGCTACTAATATATACAATTTATTGTTTTATTATTTATGTATCCTAAAACCATGTTAAATCCAATTATTAGTTGTGATATTTTTTGAATATTTAAGATAATCTACATAAACAATTATAATATCTGCAAAAAAGTTTATTTTCTCCTTTCCTATTGATATGTTTTTTACATTTCTTTTTCTTCACTTATTTTAATGGCTAACATACATAATGTCTTGTTTAATAAAAAACAGTAAAAGTGCACATACTGCCTTTTCTGTAACAAAAAAATGGTTCATACATTACCATTAAGTATGAAGATAGATGTAGTATTTATAGATCTCTTTAATAAAATTAAGTTCTGCTGTATTCAGTTTGATTAGTTTCTCTAATAGATAAGTGCTGAATTTTAGAAAATGCTTTCTCTGAAATTCTTGAAAAATCACATGGTTCCTCACCTCTATTCTTGTAATATAATAAAATATATTGATTGTTTTTCTAGTATTAAAGTAAGCTGGCATTTTTGCAATGAATTTCACTAGGTTATGATGTATTATTCTTCTCTGTGTTGCTAGATTCCATTTGCTATTTGTTAAGAATGTTCATGATAGAAATTGATTTACAATATTATTTCCTCTATCCTATATGCCCTTCCTTTTAAGTAATGTATTTCTCAGTTTTTGGTATATTTACATTCTAAAACTTGCTAGAAATTACTTATACCTCCAACATTTTTCAAAAGAGCTTTATAAAATTCTGAACTTGATTTTTTGAAGTTTTTATTTTTAAATGTAGGGTTGGAATTTTCTCTGTAAGAAGTTAATTTTTAATAAAAACAAAGTTTTTAGTACACATAAAATCAAGTTTTAAATAGATACAGTATTCCATTTTTCTCATATTGTGATATTGTAACTGAATAAAATGGAGGTTCGGCTGTCAGTCACAACCAAGCCAAACTCATGAGGTAGGTGCTGGTGCAAAAGGAAACAGGTTTCATTCAGGTGCCACATGCCCTGGGAAAAGGTGGACTCCCATCTCAAGGACCATCTTAATCTTCCTGCTCAAGCCCAAGGTTCTTATAGAGGTAGGAGGAGAGGACTTTTTTCCCATCCATTTATCTTTCTAAGTGTTGGCAAACTCCGAGCCCTATCCATTCGTATTTCTAGCTTCTGGCTACTTCAGGGTTAAGAACCTCTCCCTGCCGCCATCTTGGCAAATGGAGGACACTCCCAGCACTTTGAGTGTCTAACATAAAAATATTCTCTGTTCATTTACATATGAAATATCTTTAGTTCATTTATATTGCAAAATGGTTGACATGAAGCATTCATAATATAATTTTATTATCTTTCTTCACATAAGATCTGTAGAGATAACCCGTTTCATCTCTGATATTGGTGAATTATATTCTCTCTCTTTTTTCTTTACCAGTGTAGCTAAATTTTATTTATTCTTTGGATTTTTTTCAGTCACCTTTTGGTTATGACAATTTACTCACTGTATTTTTTTATTGATTGGTGTCTTTTTACTATTACATCCTTTTACTTTTTTTAGGTTTACCTTGTTTTTGCTTTTTTAGCTTATTAATTTGGCTTCTTAAATTGCCGACATAAGACTGACCCCACTTTTTCCTAATATAAGCTTCTGAAGTTATAAATTGTCTTCTAAGCCCTTCTTTCACTAGGTCCTACATTCTGAAATCTTGCATTATCATTAAATTATAACTATTTATTAATTTTTCTTGTGAATATTACTTTAATTCAAGGATTATTTAGAAGTATGTTTTCACATGAGGTTGTTTGATATATTGTTCTATAAGCATCAATTACCTCAATGTGATTAATAATATTTATATAGGTTAATTAAATTTATTGCAGAGACATTGGTTAACAAGGCCATACAGATTTCAAGTGTACAAATCTATAACATACCATCTGCGTACTGCATTGTGTACTCACTACTGAAAGTCAAGTCTCTTTCCACCACCACTGATCTCCTTTTGTTCTCTTCCACCTTCCCCCACCCACTTTCCTTCTAGCAATCACCATACTTGTTCTATATCTGTGGGTTTTTTTTGCATAATCCCTTCACCTTTTTCATCCAGACCCCAAACCCCCTTTCCTCTGACAGCTCTCGTCTGTTCTGTGTATCTGTGATTCTATTTTGTTAGTTTTTATTGTTGTTGTTCATTACATTCCACGTACAAGTGAAATCATGTGGTACTTGTCCTTCTCTGATGGGCTTATTTCACTTTGCATAAAAATCCCCAGGTCCATCTGTTCATATACTGATGGGCACTAGGGCTGTTTCCAGATCTTAACTATTATAAATCATGCTACAAAAAACATAGGGGTGCAGATACTGTTCCAAGTAGTGTTTCGGGATTCTTTGGTTATATCCTCAGAGGTGGAATAACTCAGTCCACTTTGGAATAACTAGGTCCAAAAATAAAAATGAGTGGAATAGCTCATTTTTATTTTTTTGAGGTAACTCTGCACTGTTTTCCAAAATGGTTGCACCAGTCTTCATTAACACCAACAGTGCATAAGAGTTCCCTTTTCTCTCCTGGTTGGTGTAGCTCAGTGGATTGAACTTGGGCTGCTAATTAAAGAGTCACCAGTTTGGTTCCCACTCAGGGCACATGCTTGGGTTACAGGCAGGTCCCCAGTTGGGGGCCACATGAGAGGCAACCACACATTGATGTTTCTCTCCTCTTTCTTGCTCCCTTCCCCTCTCTCTAAAAATAAGATAAAATACCTTTTAAAAAAAGAGTTCCCTTTTCTGCACATCCTCACCAATGTTTGTTGTTTATTTTATTGATGATAGGCATTCTGACAGGTGAGATATGATAACTCATCGTAATTTTAATTTACATTTCTCTGATGGCTAGTGATGTTGAGCATCTTTTCATATGTTCATTGCACATCTGTATGTCCTCTTTTGTGAAGTGTTTATTCGGGTCCTTTAAACATTTTTTAACTGGATGGTTTGTTTTCTTGATGTTGAGCTATTAAGTTCAATATAAATTTTGGACGTTAACCCATTAACAGATGTATTGTTGGCAAATATATTCTCACATTCAGTGGGTTGTCTTTTCATTTTGTTTATGGTTTCCTTTGCTGTGCAAAAACTTTTTAGTTTTTGATATAGTCCCATTTGTTTATTTTTCTTGTGTTTCCTTTCCCTGTGTCGATATATCAGAAAAAATATTTCTACAAGAAATTTCTGAGGTTTTACTGCCTATGTTTCCTTCTAGGATTTTTATGATTTCATGACTTACATTTGATTCTTCAATTCATTTAGAGTTTACTCTTGTTTAAGGTATAAGGGTGTAATTTTGTTTCATTTCTTTGCATGTACCTGTCAATTTTCCCAATGCTACTTATTGAATAAACTATCTGCATGTTCTTACTTCCCTTGTCATACATTAATTGACCATAAAGGTACGGGTTTATTTCTAGATGTCTATTCCATAACATTGATCTATGTGTCTGTTTTTATAACAGTGCCTAATTGTTTTAATTAGTATGTTTTTTTAGTATAGTTTGACATCTGGGAGCATGATTCCTCTAACTTTGTTCTTCTTTCTCAAGATTGTTGAAGCTATCCTGGGTCTTTTGTGGTTCCATAAAAATTTTTGGAATATTCTAGTTCTGTGAGATACGTCATTGGCATTTTAATAAGAATTGCATTGAATCTATAGATTGCTTTAGGTAGTATGGACATTTTAATGATTCTATTTCTTCCTATCCGTATATACAGTATATGCTTCCAGTTATTTTTTTGTTCCTCAATTTCTTTCTCCAGTATCCTATACTTTTCAGAGTACAGTTCTTTTGCCTCCTTGGTTAACTTTATTACTGGGTAACTTTTCTTTTTTTATTTTTGGTTGCAATTGTATATTGGGTTTGTTTTCTTAGTTTCCCTTTCTGTTAATTCATTATTGTTATAAAAATTCCACTGATTTCTGTATATGTTTATTTTTTTAATTATAGTTTACATTCAGTATTATTCCACTTTAGTTTCAGATATACAGTATAGTGGTTAGAAAATCATGTACTTTACAGCCTGGTCCCCTCAATGGTTTGAGTACCCACCTGGCTATATACATAGTTATTACAATATGATTGATCATATTCCCTATGCCACAATTTACTTCTCTTCTTTATATTTCATATTTTCTTTTTGTTTACAAATTTTGTATATGTGGATTTTTTAAAGTATAAGAATGTGACAAAAACTTTCCCTGAATTGAGAGTAGGTTATCAACACTGAAAAACATCATTGTATGATTTTTAATACCAAGAACACTATCCTGCCTAACCACATTAAAGCTATCAAACTCCAGATAATATTGATACATCAATGCCATCTAATTCGCAGCCTCCATTTGTGCATTTCCGAAAGTCAAAGTAAGAGAGAATTGCATTTACGTTTTATTTCACTAGCGTAATGCTGCATTTCACCTTAATGGGAAAATAATTCAATTTATCACAATATATTGCATTTGGTTGTCATATTTCTTCAATACCCTTCAATGTGGAACCAATTTTTAGCATTTCCTTGTCTGTCAAAACATTCACACTTGTGAAGTGTCCTTTATGAAGAACATGACTCGTTTTTTTCCTGCTTTCTCCTCATAATTATACACATTTTATTGATTTTTTGCAGGAATATCACACAAATAATGCTTTGTACTTTTTATTGCACCTAAGTAGGTTGTACCTTTTTGATTGTTCAGTTATTGTGGTGTTAACTTTGAATATTTTGAGTAATAATATTTTTTGTGGTTGTCTTTCAAGAATATAAAATAACTTGTCTCCCAACTTTCTCCCCTTATTTTGAGCATCTGTTTGTAATTATTGGATAAAGTAGATTTTTCTATGCTGGTTACCAAGGGATGATTTTCTAATTCAACATCTCTTCTTATTATAATCAACAATTTCAAATTGTCAAGTATGAAGGTACAGAGAGTATCCATACTTTTAACTAACAAGTTAATAAATCATAGTTTAATAAAGTTTGGCAAAAGAGTTGGAACTTGTAGGTTAGAGACAAAGGGGATTAATAGTGACAACAGCAATAGGTAAATTCGATACTGTTTCAGGTTCTTCAAAACCTAAATCCCACAAGTGAATGTTAGGATTCATGTCAGGCCACCCCAAAATATCTAAAAATGTCATATTGATTACTTTAAATTAGAGTTACTCAAGAAGCAGCCAGGGCAATAAGGGCATGTTGACCTTCCCTTTTCTCCTTGAATACAGGAAATAAATCTTCCTTGTAAAAGGCACCCTCCTTGCTAAAAGGGGGCCCAGAAAGACACCCTTATCGTGACAGTAAGGGGGCATCAGATCCAATGAGGCTGTATAAATAAACCTTTGTCTACTAATTTACTACCAACCACTTTTTTGGTTTAAATTTCTTGCTATTGAGCACCAAAACCTCCTTTTGGCCCATTGAATCTTTAAAAAAATGTATTGTTTATCTAAACAGCATAAAAAGCTTGTCTAAATCATAATGACTTTGAGTATCATTTATGATCTCTCATGTGCATATATTGTTTTCCCTGTTAATATTGTCTTTCTCTATTTTAATATTAGTCCAGTCATGACAATTTAAGAAGGGTATAAGGGGAAATTTCCCCTCCTTGCCAGCAATAATTAAAATGCTGGGCTACATCTGCATATACAATAGGTTCTGCAGGACAGGAACTTCAACCATAGGGAACCTCAATCTTTTATAATGAACAGTCTGTCTGGTGTTTGCCCTGGAGGTGACAATATCTTCATTATATCAAACAATAACCAAACCTGCCATTTTCTCCAGAAGTGTCCCTATCTTTTAAAATGTCTGGATCAAAGTCAATGATTCAATTCATAAAAAATATTCAGAAACCTGTGACCCATGAAAGTTTTCTCCAATCCAATATTGCTTGCCATCTTTACTTTATCATCTACTCTGCAACACAAAGGTCTGAATCTTGAAAATAATCAAAGTATTAATGTGTGTATATTTAACTTTGCCTACTTAACTACCATAGTTCCAGATAAGATCCAGTAAACTGCCTCCTCTCCACACTCTTTGCAAAGCTCAGTATCTCTGGCCCTGCATTCTCTCTCAATGTTCTCACTCAATTTTAAAAACTTTGCTGAAATTCACAAATGTTTTTTTTTAAGACTGTGTTTTCCAGTTGGCTGCTTTCAAGTTTTAACAAATAAGTACACAAATTCATCACATGTTCCATTCATTTTATTTTTTGTTGTTGTTGGTTTTACTAAACAAAGGGGAGAGATTCTGTTTTTCAGCCCACCATCTTTAACTGAAGTGGCTGCACACCTTTACTCCTTTAATAGCATATCAGTAAGAGTTTCTTTGACACTCACACCACACAATCCTCAGGTACCGAAGTAGCAAAAACTATCAGTCATCAACCTGAACAAACAAGTCCAACTTCCTGGATAGGAAAACAGTCCTAGCTGTGCGCCCGGTTAAATAAACAGAGGCCTCATGTGCACAAGTTTCATCATACACAATGGGAAATGGGGACAACTGTAACTGAACAGCAATAAACAATCAATTTTAAAACAAAAAAAGAAAACAATATGTTCCTTTAGCTGCTTTCCACACACTGGGGGATGGAGTGTGAATGGAAAGCTGGCTCTGTTCAAACCAATTTTGAAGAACGTAAAACCTAGGTCACTGACTGAATTTATGAAGCAGAACTGTTGAAAGAGAAATGTCTTATGTAATCAGTATTTCTTGGGATTTGTGTGTGTGTGTGTTTCATCAGCTTAACCCTAACCCTAACACAGCTCTAACTCTATGAAAGACTAGTTTTCCCCCATTTCTTCACATGAAGCCTCAGAAAAAACTTGCCTTTAGACAAAAACTGAGAAGGCATATATACTTACCTTGACTGATTTATAAAAAATACCCATTTTTTAGTTATTTGAGTGTTTTCTTTTCTGTGTATGAACATTCTATCCAGTCCTGATCAGGAACTTGGTGAGTTAAAAACGTTGTACAACTATATTCTGAAATTGCAAATAGGTTTACTTCAAGGGTTATGTTTTTAAAATTATTACTGATTTTATCATCTTACCTCTTAAGATAACTAGTGTTTAGTTATTTAACTGAACTCAAAAAACCAAGAACATAACAACTCTGCTTTTATCTATGCCCTTTTTGAGGCAAATGGAGGCGTTCACTTTGTGAATGCCACACAAAGCAGCCTCATAAATAATCACGTTACGCTTGCTCAGCTTGTCTAGTTTTGGATGGGTAGTGTACACTGAAGTGCACAACGGACACTGTTATGTTGTATGTTTAGACCGGGATAAAAGAAAGAGAAAAAAATTTCTATGTTACAGATAATTTCCTGAACTTACTCGAACTTTGTAAGAAATAAATGCTGAACATATACTGAAGGGAAAAATTGTTTCATGATCATATATACATACTGCATGCAAAAAATCTTCATAGGATGCCATCTTTTAAAAATTCAATAAATTTACATTGTTTTCATATTTTAACCTCTACATATAGACACTAAAAATAACACACACTTATTTATCAGTTTAAGTTAATTGCAAATAATTAGGTGAAAAGGAAAGATGACATTAAAAAACGAAGGAAAAGGAAACCTAATGAATACTCAAAACAATATCTTTGTATATTACATTCTTTATTTTATATACTATTTGGGAAAACAATATTTAACACATACCATTGTGATGCAAAAATAAAGTTTTTAAAATAACCTTCTATTTTAGTAATTGAAAAAATTGGGCTATTTTCCAAGGGAATAATTGTTGTAAACAACAACTCACAATGCACTAAGTTCTCCTACTAATTTTTCTGAAAGAAATATTTGTCAAATGTCAATACTCAAAAAAGCAAGTATTAATCAAATGATTAAAAATGTGTTGTTTGTGACAATGCTTTAAAATATCCCTTAACACCAGGGAGTCACTTATCCATCGACTGTTAAGAATCTTGGCTCAATATCACAATCAGCCTCATCATACCAAATGGCTAAGATTTATCCTCTTTAAGAAAAGAAAGATTATCTCCTGAGAAGTAAGGAAAGACGATTTTGAAACCAAATTCTTTCAGGAGTATATAAAGTTTCAGCCTTGACTCATGCTCAACCAAGTTTTAGCCAGCTTAAAATATGATCAGAAAGTAAAGTGAATTTACTGAATGTATGTACATATTTGAAGAGTAAATGTTTACTCTAGCTGATTCTCATTTCCACTGAATTTATTGTTTACTTCTTTTAGCAAAAAAAATTGTTAAGAGAAATATTCAAAAGAATTGATATGTGAGACATTCTTAAAAATATAATTTGACAATCACTATTATTTTGTTAGATTGTTTGAAAGATTGTATGATTTTCAGGAAGGTAATGCTGTGAAGACCCCACATGGGTCTCCTGGTAGGAATGCAGAATAATGAGTCACATCTGAAAAATCCTTTTCAATCTGTATGATTAAGGCGGTGGCTGAATTGAAAAATACCCAAATCACAATGTCTTGGAGTTAACAATACATTGATATCCTCTGAAGTATTTGTTTCCATATATACTGAAAACTCATGCAATTTCAGTGCAATTTATCTCTAAGGCATTGCCTCACACACAGTACCCAATATATGTGCATATTAGAAATCCACAGATTAGCAACACCATGTATAAACTAAGATAATGTATTTAAAATGTCTACTACAGTATGCCACACATTATTATGATAAAAATTTTAATTTATTCTACTTATGTAGTTTACCATATGTTAGGTACTTTCAGGAATAAAAGAATACTGATTTAATCCAACCAGCAAAACTGTATGGTAATATTTCACCATTACTATATTATATGTGGTGCTATGACTCTCAATTATGTCATGTATTTTTGGAAGTGTAATCCTACTAGCTTCCCACCTATATCAACAATATACCTGCCCTACTAGGCTTAGAAAACAAGTGTTCATCACATGAAAAGGAAATTCTTTCCAATCTACAATTTTAAGGTGCGTCCTATTAAAAAAGTGACCCTTGTGGACCAGTGGATGACAAGATGCAGAAGAGAGTATGTAACAGAAAGAATAGGAAATTATCTGTTTCATCCTCCTTTTGGCTACACAGAGCATGTATGAACCCTCTGGAACACCCAGATGCCACAGGGTGGGCTTGGCCAGAGTGATCAAAGGTAGGCAAGCAGGAGGGCTGAAGATTTACCTGAAAAAAAATGGAGCTTTCAAAAACAAGATGTTTAGATTGAACACAAATAAGGTATCATTAATCATAAATGAATCTCCATAGCATACCTCAAAGGGTAGTGATTCATGCAAAAGATAAAATTGGTCATAGAAAATCGATAAGCACAACATTTTCTCAGAAGTGTGAAATGTGTTACTATGCAACACACTTTTATAAATACTAGAACTTTATTTTTTAGATCAGTTTTAGGTTTACAGAAAAATTGAACAGAAAGTTCCCACATTCCCTTCTCTATCCTCACCATCCCCTAAACAAAAGAGTTTCTCCTATTAATCCCTAGAATTAGTGTGGTACATTTCTTATAGTCCATAAGATAATACTATACATTATTTAACTGAAGTTCATGTTTAATATTATGGTTCACGTCTTGTTCCATATTCTACGAGTTTTAAAAATGTGCATGTCCATGTATCCACCATTAAGTATCGTAAAGAATAGTTCCACTGCCTTACACATTCTCTGGGTTCCACCATTCCTTCCTGCCTCCCTCTCCCCAGCCTCTGGTAAGCACTAATCTCACTGTCTCCTTACTTTTGCCTTTTTTTATGTATCATTTGGTTAGGATCCTACAGTTTCTAACTATTTCAGATTTTTTTTTCCTTAGTAATGGGCATTTAAGGTTCATCCATCCATCTCTTTTCATGTCTTGATAGCTCATTTCTTTTCTAACAAAATATTATTTTGCTACCAGTAGACAGTCTGTCCAGAGCATTGGGCACTCTCTCCTGTTGGCTAAAATGGTGGCAGGAGGAGGTTCTTACACTGAATATAAAAATACCAATGGATATGGCACAAAGCAGAGTGTGCACAAAGCTAGCAAGGTAATTGGGTAGAAAAAACCCTTCTCCTCCACCTCTAGTACCAGATTGGGGGTGAGACCTGGGAACGGCAGGCACATGCACCAGAGAAGTCACAATGGGATGGTGCAGGGTTGTCCTGTCAGTGCAGCCTGGGAAAAGAAGGGTTTGGTGGAGAGGTAGACCTGCCCAAAAAGCATAAAAGTGTGAGAAATTAATTGGTCACTTTGAGGAAGCACTTAGTCTGTCCCACACCCATACACTCAAGCTAATATAATCCCAGGGGTATAAAGAAGGTTACACTCTCTCTTGCCAGTGACTTGCACTTGCATGGCACACTCGCCTGTTCTGTCCATGGGCTATGTGGCCTTAGCAGGAGGGAGCCTAAAATGAACATCAGCCAGGAAAAAGCTAAACTGCCTGGATGGGGACTATGACCATTTAGGAGCTGCCTGTAGGCTCCGAAGGATTGTACTTTAAACTGGAGCAGGAGCTCTGCACATTGGATTTTGTCTTGGTCTTTGTGAGGAGATGGGCTTTCAGACAGGAGTCCACCATTCTTCCAGATCAAGCAGCACCGGAATAAAATCTCTTTCCTTTTGCAGTAGCATCTGCCTCACAAGTGCGGCTTTTGTAGCAACAGGCAGCTGAAACTCCATTCCTTTCATTTGATTACAATTTCATTGTATGAGGTGCAGCAGGTGCTCAAATAATGTTGTTTTGTTCAATATTGTTCCACTACAATGACGAGATGCCATAGGAATTTTATTTTTGTTTATATCCATTAGTATATGGCAAAATTTGCTTCAGTATATGTCATTTTGCTTGCTTGACATTGCAGAATGTAGTCACAATGCTAAGTGAAAACTTATTGAATTATAATTTATTTATCCATTCATCTATTAAAGGATATCCTTATTGTTTCCAAATTTGGGCAATTATGAGTAAAGCTGCCATAAACATCCATTCATAGGCTTTTTTGGAGAAACAAGTTTTCAATTCATTTGGGAGTACAATTGCTAGATCATATGGTAAAATTATATTTTTATTTAAAAATGACAAATTATCTTCCAAATTCTTTATATTATTCACTATTCCCACCAACAACAAATAAAAGTTCATGTTGCTGGAAATCCTTCCCAGCATTTGACGTCAGCAGTGATTTGGATATTAGCTATTCAAGTAGTTGTTTAGTTGTATCTTAGAGTTGTTTTAATTTGCAAGTCCTTGATGACGTTATTGTTAAGCACCTTTTGTTTATTTGCCATCTGAATATTTTCATTGGTGAGGTCTGGATCTTTAGTTCATTTTTACTGTATGTTATTATGAACTGAAAGTCTGTGTCCACTCAAAGTTTATATGTTGAAGCCCTATCCACTGACGTGATGGTATTAGCACGTGGGTCTTTTGGAGGGCGTTAGGGTTATATGAGGTTTTAGGGGTGGAGTCCTGAAGAATTGCATGACTGCCCTTGTAAGAGTCGTGACTGAACTTGTTTTTCTGTTCCTCTCACCTGAGGATACAAGGAGAAGTCTGCCATCTGTAAACTGGAGGAGGGCTCACACCGGAATCCGACCATGCTGGCCCACTATTTCAGACCCCCAGCCCCTAGAACAGTGACCAATTAGTCCCTATAGTTTACAAGCCACCGAGTTTCTGTTTTTTTATTATAGCAGTCTGAGTTAAGACAGGGTTGTTTTTTTTTTTTTTTTTCCTTGAGGTTTAAGAGCTCTTTGTATATTTTGGATAACCATATTTTATGAGATATGTATTTTGCGAAGATTTCCTCCCAGTCAGTGTCTTATGTTTTCATTCACTTTACAGGTCTTTTGGAGAGTGGATGCATTTAATTTTAATGACATCCAACTTATCAATTTTTCTTTCATTGATCATAATGTACTTTTAAGTGATAAACCAAAATTGTGTGGGAGAACAGAAGTAGAAACAACTAATTTGAACTGAATAGACCAGAAAATTTTTCAGGAAAGCAGGTGGCACTACAATAAAGATTTGAGCAGTTAGTGTATTAAAGAGTAATCAAAGACTTAAAAAATGGAATCTTGCAAACATGTTTTATGTTTTGTTTATTCTGATATGACTGGAAAATTAAAAACCTAGACATAGTAAGTAAAGGGAGGAGACATAAAAGAATTTTAATACTAAATATTGTCTTATGGAATATTGTTTGTGTGGAACATTCTTTGTGTGTCAACTTCAAGTTAAACTTTTATACATTATTTCGATAAATTTTAACAAATTTTTGTGATAGAAATTTCTTATTCAAATGAGTAATCTAAGATTTAGTCATGGCATGTAAATGATTTAAGTAAATTAAATTTGTTTGAACACATGGGCCAAGCTGAATACAGCCACAATCTTGCCATGCAGGTAACATTTTTTAGATAGCATTCTACAGGTGAAGTAGAAGTACTATTTTTTTAATGAGCAGAGGTAAGAATGATAGTCTGTTTTCTCTACTTATAAAAAATAGTTCTTTGGCAATAAGAGAATAAATTGGAGAGATAATTTAGACTAATGGAGACCAGGTGAATATTCTTGCTATGATTTCTGTGGCCAATGATGAAGTATTCAACTAGGATCATTGTCAAAGGACTTGAAAGGTAGAAAAGAAATCTTAGTAAAATGGTGGGTTATTCATGAAAGAGCATGAAAGCTTAATATTGAAATGTATTCCGTGTACAATTCACTTCTCCACTGCAAGTGGTCAGTGGGGGGAAGATTGCAGCCCACGCAGCACCTATATACATGTCCATTTCTAAGTTTTATAGTTTCAGTTTGAAGTTTATTCCTTGTTTTAGCACATGTGGGCTAAATATTGAAATGTGATCTGCTATTTTATTTAACTTTGTTTTCAATTTGATTGGTATTTATTAATAAAAGTTTTAGAATTTCAAAGTAAGGTATTATTAAAGTAAAAACAAATGCAAATCTGGCACAGAAAAGGAAATTACTGACATTGTCTGGAATGGATTTATATTTAGTATCTGGATGATTATGATATGATGTAGGGACTATGGAAAGAATGATTATGTTTGCTGGGAAATATACATTTGTATTTTTATAGTTTGCCATTAAGAAGGTGATAATTTAGAGAAATTACAATTAGATGTGAGTTTAGGCTTTTAGTTGAAAAGACATGAGATTTAGTTATAATAGAGTATAGATTTAAATCATTGTCACTAAAAATAAGATTGCATAATTAGCCTAGGGTAGAAGCTTGAAATAAAATGGTTTCTAAAGTCAGAAACATGTTGAATGCTTACATTGAGAGAAAATGTGGAAATTAGAACTTCTTGAGAATCAAGAATAAATATAGAGCTGTTTGCCAGTTAGACCTTTACACATAACTCATGTTGGCCAAAATGATAGGAAATGTTCAATTAGAGTGGTTTGAAGATGGGTTGGGATGGTGATGCTTTAAGTGAGTAATTTTACTTTTTTTTAATGTGTTGTGAGCTAGATTGCAGGAAAATATTGTGAGTCATGAGAGCTTTAGAAAAATGTATATTGGCTAGCATATCATATTCACAGAAACACATCTCCTGGTTCTAGTTTGAAGATGAAATACCAGGATCTCTAGTATTTCAATTAACACAAGTGCTGCCAAGAAATGGCAAGCTTATTAGAAGTGAATACCTATAGGAAGCAGATTGTCTTAAGAAACCAAATGATAGTATATACCAAGTGTTCTATTTTTTTACATATGCATATGAGCATAATACCGTATTTTATTTCAATTTGGCAAAGATTTCTTGCCATTTTTCTTCCATTAAATATAATGCAATGTCTGTACAGATATTACTATGGAATTTTTACATGATGGCTTAAAGTTCACTGTAGAGTATAACTATAAGTAAAAAAGGAATGTATCCCTTCTAATAATTTTAAAGACAAAAATGATAAGGAATTGGCTTCTTTATTGATAGTAGTGTAACAGTCATGGAAGTTAACATGATATACTAATCACATGATATAAGCTGTACTAACTCATAGAAGATTCACGTATTAAAAGTTTCCTTATAAGTATTTTATAGACATCAACAGTTACAGCTCCTGCTTAACCAAGGGATGATCCTGACCACAAGACATTGCATGTCAGCAGCTCATATCAGAACCAGCAGAAATGCTGCCTGTATGTCCTGTTCCCAGATGTCAGCAGTGAAGCTATGGATGGAGCCGTGACACTACATGAGGACTCATGGAGGATATAACACTGAAACACCCAAGAGCAGGGCTGAGAAACTGCCTATTGCCAGGAATTCCTTAGTCCCCCTTTTCCCACGGTTCCCCTATATCAACTGCCAGGATGCCTGAGATCCTAAGATGGGCTTTGAGACAAGAGTCGCTCATCTTCCAGGTTGCTGGCACCTGAACAAAGCCACTTTCCTTTACATCAACACCAGCCTCTAAAGTACTGGTTTTCAAAGGAGAGGGTAGCTGGACCTGCATTTGGTTACATTACTGAAGTTAGTTCCCTTGCCTAAAGCATGGAGGAGAGACTAAAAATACCCAAGAACTTTCTGGTCTTACTGTTAGATACGTTAATTTTGTTCCATTTTATTTTATTAGGACAACTTATGAGTAGATGTGTTGCTAATAGATAACCTTTCAAAAACTTCTTATGGTTGAAATTAAACCTCCAATCAGAGAATTAAAAAAGTTTTTTCCCATTGGCTACTTTTCCTTTACCTTAATATTCATAGCAATTTATCAGCGATTTATTTTAAAACAAACTATAAAGATCTTGATAAATATTTTAAGTTCTAAATTTTAAAATACATAGAAGAAAGGTACAAGTGAAGAATAACTGTTCAGCTGGGTTTCTATCTTTCCTCTGAAAAATTCTGGCATAAATTCTTTTATTCATCATAGCATATAGATGTCTTTCCATGAATACAGTTTTTCCTATCTCTCTTAAACATACCTTAGTATAAATGATTGAGTGATTTCTACAGATATATCTATCTATCTATCTATATATATTTGAGGTAAAATAATTAAAGCATGGTTTTACAGTTTTCTTATCAAACTTCTATAACAGCTTTTTAAATATGGTAATTATCTCTAATCTGGGGATTATAAAATATTTTTTAATTTTATTTTTTTATTGTTCAAGTACAGTTTTCTGCATTTTACCCCCTCCCTGCCACACCCACACCCACCTCCCTCCCTCCTTCCTACACCCCTTAGGCTTTGTCCATGTGTCCTTTGTAAATGTTCCTTCATGAACCTTCCCATTTCCTCCCCATTATCCCCTCCCCCCTTCCCTGTGGTTACTCTCAATTTGTTTTTTATTTCAAAGTCTCTCATTATATTTTGCTTGTTTGGTTGTTGTATTGATTAGGTTATAGGTGAGATCATATGGTTTTGTCTTTTACTACCTGGCCTATTTCACTTATAATGCTCTCAAGATCTATCCATGCTATTGTGAAGAGTAGGAGCTCCTTCTTTCTTGCTACTGCATAGTATTTTGTCGTGTAAATGCACCATAGTTTTTTTATCCATTCATTTACTGAAGGGCACTTAGGTTGCTTCCAATACTTGGCTATTGTAAATTGTGCTGCTATGAACATTGGGGTGCATAGGTTCTTTTGGATTGGTGTTTCAGGGTTCTTAGGATATAATCCTAGCAGTGGAATTGCTGGGTAAAAGGCAGTTCCATTTTTAGCTTTCTGAGGAAATCTCATACTGTTTCCCACTGTGGCTGCACCAGTCTGCATTCCCACCAACAACCTGCATTCCCTTTGCTCCCCAACCTTGCCAGCACTTGTAGTTTGTTGATGTGTTTATGATGACAATTCTGAGAGGAGTGAAGTGGTATCTCTTTGTGGTTTCAATTTGCATCTCTCTGATGGCTAGTGATACTGAGCATCCTTTCACATGTCTCTGGGCCTTCTGTATGTCCTCCTTGGAGAAGTGTCTGTTCAGGTCTGTTATCCATTTTTAATTGGGTTGTTTGTCTTGCTAGAGTGGAGTCATGCGAGTTCTTTATTTATTTTGGAGATCAAACCTTTGTCAGAAGTATCATTTGCAAACATATTTTCTCATACGGTTGGTTCCCTTTTCATTTTGCTGGTGTTTTCTTTAGCCATGCAGAAGCTTTTTATTTTGATGAAGTCCCATTTGTTTATTCTTTCCTTTATGTCCCTTGCTCTAGGAAACTTACCAGTGAAAATATTGTTGTGTGGAATATTAGATTTTCCAGCCTATGTTCTCCTCGAGGACCTTTAAGGTGTCATGACTTCTATTTAAGTCTTTTATCCATCTTGAATTTATTTTTGTGTATGGCATAAGTTGGTGATCTAGTTCCATGTTTTTCATGTAGCTGTCCAGATCTCCCAGCATCATTTGTTGAAAAGGCTATTTTTATTGCATTTTGTGCTCCTTTGTTGAATATTAATAGACCATAGAGACTTGAGTTTAGTTTTGGGCTCTCTATTCTGTTCCATATGTGTCTGTTCTTATGCCAGTACCAGATTGTTTTGATTACCATGGACTTGTAATGCAGTTTGATATCAGGTATTGTTATCCCTCCTACTTTGTTCTTCTTTCTCAAAATTGTTGTGGCTATTTGGGGTTGTTTACAGTTCCATATAAATTTTGAAATGTTTGTTCTATATCTGTGAATATGTCATTGGTATTTTAATTGGGATCATGTTGAATCTATACATTGCTTTGGGTAGTGGGCACTTTGATTATCTTAATTCTTCCAATCCATGAGCATGGTATATGCCTCCATTTATTTGTGTCCTCCTTAATTTTTTCCTTAGTGTTGTGTAGTTTTCTGAGTATAGGTCTTCTACCTCCTTGTTTAGATTTATTCCTAGGCACTTTATTTTTCTTGTTGCTACGTCAAATTGGATTTTTCCCTGATTTTTGTTTCTGATGTTTCATTGTGTACAAAAATGCCTTCGACTTCTGAATGTTGACTTTGTATCCTGCTGTTTTGTCAAATTCACTTATTAGGTCGAGTAGTTTTTTGATGGAATAAAATATTTTTTAAATAAGATCAAGATCACAACAGTATGCTGCTATAAGGGTTGAAATCTGTGGTGAATTGAAGATATGGATAAAACAGAACCCCAAAGACAGCTCAACTAGTGAATAGAATGACTCAACAGTAAATCATAATAGCCTGAAAAAAAGAAAAGATATGTCCAATTATGTAAATGCTATTTAGCATAGTTTCTAATTTCTTCTACACACATTGCTCTATATTAAAAATACTGAGATCCTACAAAAAAGAAAACATAAAACACTAAATCCAGTGTGAAAGGTGGGAAACACAAGTATAATGACAAATTTAGCTGAAACATAAAATATTAAAAATTCAAATGGAAATGATAGAAACTAAAATCATAATATTATATGTGAAGAAATATCCAATGAACTTGCAGGCAGATTCATGTAAAGTATCCTATTTGAAAAATAAAGAGAAAAATATATTTTTTAAAATGCTGGCTAACTATAATAAAGCATCCAAGAATTAAGGGACACAATGTACATATAATACTTGTCTAATATATGAACACAAAATTAATATCCTAAGGGAGAAGAAAAAGAAATATAGAAAATTTTAGAAGAGATAATGGTCAACATGTATACAAAATTAAGGACAGATGACATATTACAAATCCAAGAATCTTACCTCCCTAGGAGAATAATAGGCATACATAAATAAAAATACTAAAACTAAGACAAAAATACAGGCAGGGAAAACAACATTGGATGTGAAAAACTGACAAAAAACGTTAACAGATTTCTTATGAGAGATATTCAAAGGAAGAATATAATGGAGTGACATCATTAGATTACTGATAAAAATGTTGATTCAGAAACTTTTATCTAGCAAAGATATACACATATAATTTTATATAATTATATATAACTTTGTAAAATTATATTTAACAACACATTTTCTGTACACCGTATTGTGTGTTCACCACCTCAAGTCTCCATCCACCACCATTTATTCCCTTTAAACCCTCTTCCACATCCTCCACCATTCCTGCCCCCAGCAACCACCACACTGCTGTACCTGCCCATGAGTTTTTTCACTTTTGTTTTTTTTTTGTTTGTTTGTTTAATCCTTCTACTCTCCAACCCAATCCAATCACAGCTGTCGTCTTGCTCTCTCAACCAGGAGTCTGTCTCTATTTTGTTTGTTGGTTCATTTTGTTCATTAGATTTCACAGATGAGTGAAATTACATAGCACTTGTTTCAATTAGCATAATATCCTCTGGGTCCATACATACTGTCACAAAAAGTAATATTGCCTTCATTTTTACAGCCAAATAGCATTCCATTGTGTAAATGTACCACAGCTTTTCAATCCACTCTCTACTCATGGACACTTGGACTGCTTCCAAATCTTGGTGATTGTAAAAACACTGCAATGAACATAAAAATAAAGACAAAAAAATACTTTTCAGACAAATGAAGCTGAGAATTCACCGACAGTAGACCTGCAATCTTATCAATAACAAAGTTCAATACCCATAAGAGATGCCAAATGAAAATTCAAATCAAATCAACCAAACAAAAAAAGGCAGTAAATACATTTTCTTTTTAACTTTCCAATTAATTTAAAATATAATTATCCTAGAGAAAACTGTAACAAAATATCATTGGCGTTATTATATATGTAAAAGTAAGCTACATGAAGCAAAAACATAAATGATAGGAAGGTGGAAATTGAAGTAATGTGTTGTAAAGTTGTTAAATGAGACATAAAATGGCATATTATCATTTGACAGTACATTGTGTTGATCAAGAGGTCTATATTGTACACTCTAGAAAAACACTAAAAAATCAAAAGTAGTATAATCAATAAGACAGAAACAGAGATAAAAAATGGGAAGAAAGTTCAAATCTTCCCCAGACAGTAAGAAAGCAAGAAAAAAAAGAGGAACAAAGAAAAAAGTGGGAAAAAAGCAAAACAAATAGAAAGATGGGAGATTAAAATCCAAACATCCCAATAATTATGTTAAATTTAAGTAGTAGAAAAACACAATTGTATTTGGAGATTTAAAAATGAATGAGAAAATAGTGATTATTATATTTCCTTTAAAATAAACTCACTAAATATGACATAGAGAGGTGAAAAGTAAAAAGAAATATATGTCACACATAAACACCAAGCATAAGAGAGCTTGAGAAGATATTTTACCATCACATATAGTAACTTAGCTCAGAAAAAAATTTACCAGGGATACAAATAGAAGTTTCATAACATTTGTAGAGGATACATACATAAAAAGATACAACCACCCCAAATTCTATGTAATGTACAGAGATTTATAGTAAACAAAGTCAAGACTGCTATAACTTGAGAGATATTCACATTACATTTAGATACATTGTCATTCTCATTGCAGTAATTTATAGGAAAAAGTGCAAAAAGCTGAAAAGACATAGAACACTTGAGTACCACTGTCAACCAAATGAGCACAGTTGATCTGTATAGAAGACTATCAAAATCCCAATTTGTTTAGCCATTACTATGAGTTGTTTTGTTCTTATAATCATTGTAATTTGGCCATTGCTGTTCATCTTTTGAAGTAAACATATAGCTACATATATATTTTTAAAATATTTTATTTATTTATTTAGAGAGAGGGGAAGGAAGGGATAAAGAGAGGACAAAAAACATTGATGTGTGGGAGATAAATCAATGGATTGTCTCTAGTACACCCCCAACTGGGGACCCGGCCCACAACCCAGGCCTGTGCCCTGACTGGGAATCGAACTAGTGACATTTTAGATCCCAGGTTGGCACTCAGTCCATTGAGCCACACCAGCCAGGGCTACATGTATAATTTTAGATAAAGGATTTTTTAAATAAACTGGTATGTACAATTCAAAGGTACAATATATTCCCAGATTGAAATACATAAACATTAAAATATAATTTTCATCTTTTCCCAGAATTGTTAAAATATTTCCTAGTTTATTGCCATATTTCTGACCTTTTCTTTCAGTGTATGACTTTATTGCCCCAAGTATGCCTATGGTGGAGAATCTATGCTACTTTAACATCATATAAAAGTAATTGAACTTATTTTTATGTGGTTACACAGAGCTGAAATATTTAACAGATTCCATTTCTTCCCAAGCATTAGTAAAGGTGCTGGATTTCAGATGCTTTTTAAAAATAGAATGGCTTTTACTCAAGTTTCTAGTCTTCCTTTTTAACTTGTTTATTTTTATTGAATTTATTAGAGTAACATTGGTTTATGAAATTATATAGATTTCAGGTGCACAATTATATAATACTGTTTCTTTATGGTGTCCACTGGCTCTTATGTATGTTTTGAGCAATCATCTCTCTGGACCTCTCAAATGGTAGTTCACTGGGTCAGAAGAACAACTTTATGTTATTATAGACTTTGTGACTATCACATAATTAAATTAGTTCCATAGCTTCAGCATGCTGACATTTTGAAATTTAGCCAAATATTTGTTTATAAAATAAGTATTAGTTTACCTATTTCTTCAATATGCTTATTATCTGTTATAAAATAAACATTGTTTTTAAAAAATACTAGCACTCCTGAAACTTTCATGTTAAACTGGAGGCTTGTATCCTAAAACAAAGTTTTGCTAGTTGGTACAATATTCATTGAATAGAAATTTTCCTATATTCTAAGAGTAGAAATCTAATTGTGGGGGTGAGATAAATACATCTAGATTTTTAGTGGTTAGATACATAGAAATGCAATTTAAGATGGAGGCTTGGTTGGAGGGAGCAGATTCCACTTCCCCCTACACATAGGAGAAAAACCTAGTCGATCTACAGAGGAACAGAGCAAATAGCCAACAGAACCACAGTATATATGAAAATAGGAGATCAAAAATTATAGCGGACATTAAAAAAACAGATGGTAAGGAGAGTACTTTATGACAATAAGGACCCAGGGATCAGCACAGAGACCAAGGCAGCTGAAGCCCCAGGCCCTGTGCTTGCCAGGTCTGCCCCAGGACTCTAGAGAGGGAGCCGGGTCAACTGCTCCCTCCCAAGCCAAACAAGATTTGAGCAGCAATGGGAAAGAGCTGGTTGCTTGAAGTTGCAAAGAGAGGAGTTAAGGACTGAGTGGCAAACACACAGGGGCTGCAAGCACCCATGCATAGCCCTGGGAGGAGTGTGTGCCCAACTCCGTGTGACCAAAGGCAGCCTGGACCTTGCCTGCCACTGGAGGAGGGGGCTTTGTGGAAGACCCAGAGCCCATGCCCATGAACCAGGGCGGTGTGTGCACTACATATGTAGAAGAACCAGAGCTCACACCCATAAATCTGGGGAGTGAACACAATCCTTAGGAAACCCTGAGTTCACTCTCATGAACCCAAGGTGAGCTGGCGCAATGCAGGAAACTCATGGATCCCACACCCATAAACTTGGGCAGCATGCACTCCCCATAGGAGACCCAGAGCCCATGCCTGAGGCCTTGCATGGAGAGGCCCCAGGCTAGCTCTGGGGAGGGTAGCCCAAAGCTGACTGAGGGCTGAACGGGGAGAAAAGCAATACCAGTCGCCCCTCAGCCTGTTGCAGCCAGCCAGACCAGAAAAACTGGTTTGGCCAGTTTGAAACCAGCAAGAGGTTTTTTTTTTTGTTTGTTTGTTTGTTTGTTTGCTTGCTTGCTTGCTGTTTTGTTTTGTTTTAAGTAATTTTTTATTTTTATTATTATTTTTTATCCCTCAATTCCTTTTGCTACTTTCCTTCTTTCTTGTTTTATTCCTTCTTCCTTTTTTTTCAATTTTATCTCTTCTTCCTTCCTGTTTTTTTCCTTTTTTCATTTTTTTTCTTTTCTCTTTTTAAATACCCACAAGTGAGACAAAAAAAAAGACCCAGATCTGTGGAAAAAACAGAGTTGGACCCAAAGAGGGTGCATCCGAACAGCTAAGACAGTGAGACAAATTTCACTTTGCTATTACGGGGAGCCTGCAAGTTATTGCATATTTGTATTATTATTTTTTCATTATTCTTACACCTTTTATTCAAATAGTATTTTTGTATTCCTCTTCTTTCTGTTTAGTCTTCTTTGCTTGGCTGGTTATATTGTATTGTTTGACAGGTTTCCCCTGTTCTCTCACCCATAGTGTATTCCCAATTTACTGTCCTTCACTCCACTTGTGTTCCATTAGCACACTACTGAAGGTCCTATACTCACTATTCTTGTTATCTAGACCTCATAGATTCTGTCATATGATTGCTGCTCTAATTATTATTGTAAATAATAGCTGTTCCATACAATTGTAAATGCTACACAGTACCCCTCTCAGATCTTAGCCCACTTCACGGTTTCCTGAACTCTATTACTGTAGTGGTTAACTTTATTTTCTTACACACTACACCTATTTACTGACCTTTACTCTCACTTTACCTCAGAATCTGACCTCCCACACCTCACTGCTTTTTAGATCCCACTCACAATCCTTCCCTCTCCAACAAGAGTCTTATTTTCTTTCAATTCTTTCTAAAAAGTGGCTAGTTGGGCAGTAGAGCATGGTTAACACTATACATAGCCAAAGCATATACTGTCTCTTCTCTGCCAGCTGCTACTGTAAATATCATAGTATACTCTCTTGCTGTCTTAAACCACTTTGCCTTACCCCTCCAAATGATCACAGAAAAGAATAGGGGGAAGCTGTGAACACCAGGATACCCGAAGGAGACTGCGCTACTGAATCTCACAGGTATTCTACCATACAAGTTCATACCATAAACCCAGGGAGCCAAAACAGATCAATTTAAGAGCTGAGGCTAACAAGAACAGTCTCAAAAATGATGGGAAGACAAAGAAATAATCCCCAAACGAAAGGAAAGGAGGAAGCCTCAGAAAGAATGCTAAATGAAATAGAGGCAATTCAACTATCAGATACTGAGTTCAAAGCAATGGTGGTCAGGAAGCTCCATGAGTTCTCAATGAGCTACCAGAAACTACAGGGAAGCCAAGATGAACTCACTGCAAACTACAGCAACATGAAAAAGGAAATAGAAACTATCAACAAGGGCCAAGAGGAAATGAAGAATACAATTTCTGAACTGAAGAACACAGTAGAAGGAATGAAAAGCAGAATTGATGAAGCAGAAGATTGGATCAGCGAGTTGGAGGATAAAGTAGAAAAAAACACCCAGAAAGAGCAAGAAAAGGAAAAGAGGCTGAGTGATATCAAGGGACAGGTAAACGGCAACTATAGATATATATTATCTCCTTTAACCCTCACAAACCCTAAGAGAGCAAGATGGTGGCATGGTAGGAGGGAGCACATTCTACTTCCCCCTACACACAGAAAAAAAAAAAAAAAAAAAACCTGGTCGATTTACGGCAGAACAGAGCAAACAGCCATCAGAAAAACAGCATATTTGAAAACAGGAGATTGAAAATTGTAGTGGACATTGAAAAACCAGATGATAAGGAGAGTACTTCAGAACAATAAGAGCCCAGGGAGCATCATGGAGACCAGGGTGCAGGTTGAGTCCGGTGCTCGCCAGGCTCACCACAAGACTCTAGGGAGGGAGTCGGGTCCACAGCTCCCTCCCCAGCCAAACAAGGTTTTAGCTGCACCGGGATAAACCCGGTTGCTTAAAATCTCACAGAGAGGAGTTAAGGTCTCAGTGGCAAACAAGCTGGGGATGTGAACACCCACGCATAGCCCAGGGAGGAATGCATGCTGGAGCTCATACGATTGTCAGTGCTAGCGTGCCATTGGGGATGGCTTCGCAATGATCAGTGCCTGGGAGTGACTGCAGGTGGCTGCGAGATCAGAGATGCCTGCACGCAACCCGGCTAGGCACAGGCTTCCTGAGAACATACGCCTGAGGCACCCGGCCGAGAGGCCCCGCACTAGCTCTGAGGAGAGTAGCGCAAAGATAAATGAGTCCTGAACAGGGAGAAAAGCGATACTATCACCCCTTGGCCTCTGCAGCCAGCAAGACCAGAAAAACCAGCTTGGCAAGATTGAAAACAACAAGAGTTGTTGGGCTTTTTTGTTTGTTTGTTTTTTATTTTTTCTATTATTTTTCATTATTTTTATCTTTTTTTACCCCTCAACTCCTTTGGCTTCTCGTTATTTATTTCTTGTTTTATTCCTCCTTCCTTTCTTTCCAATTTTATCTCTTCTTCCTTCCTCTTATTTTATTTTCTTTTCCTTTCTTCTTTCTTCTCTTTTCATTTTTTTCTTCCTCTTTTTCTTTTTAAATACCCATGAGTGAGACAAAAACAAAACAAACAAAACCCCTGGAACTGTGAAAAAAACAGAGCTGGTCCCAAAGAGGGGGCATTTCAACAGATGAGACAGTGGAAGCTGTGAACACCAGGATACCAAGGATACAGCACCACTGAATCTCACAGGCATTCTACCACAGAAGTTCACAGCATAAATCCAGGGAGCCGGAACAGATCAATTTAAGAAGCTGAGGCTAACAAGAAGAGCCTTGCAAACAATGGGAAGACAAAGAAACAATCCCCAAATGAAAGGAAAGGAGGAAGCCCCAGAAAGAATGCTAAATGAAACAGAGGCAACTCAACTACAAGATTTTGAGTTCAAAGCAATGGTTGTCGGGAAGCTCCATGAGCTCTCAATGAGTTACCAGAAACTACAGGGAAGCTACGATGAACTCACTGCAAACTATATCAACATGAAAAAGGAAACAGAAACTATCAGAAAGGGCCAAGAGGAAATGAAGAGTACAATTTCTGAACTGAAGAACACAGTGGAAGGAATGAAAAGCAGAATTGATGAAGCAGAAGATCGGATCAGTGAGTTGGAGGACCAAGTAGGAAAAAACATCCAGGAAGAGCAAGAAAAGGAAAAGAGGCTCAAAAAGAACGAAGAGGGATTAAGAGAAATGCAAGACAATATGAAACATAATAATATCCGTATAATAGGGATACCAGAGGGAGAAGAAGAAAAGCAAGGGATAGAAAACCTATTTGAAAAAGTCATGACGGAAAACTTCCTAATTTGATGAGAGAAAAAGTCTCACAAATCCAGGAAACACAGAGAGTCCCAATCAAGAGGAGCCCAAAGAGGCCCACTTCAA
This sequence comes from Anoura caudifer, assembly GCA_004027475.1. Classification (NCBI taxonomy): domain Eukaryota; kingdom Metazoa; phylum Chordata; class Mammalia; order Chiroptera; family Phyllostomidae; genus Anoura; species Anoura caudifer. The sequence goes on from PVKU01006125.1 coordinate 28,512, forward strand.
GATACATCATAATTAATATGGCAAAATTCCAAGACAAAGAGAAAATCTTAAATGCAGCAAAGGAGAAAAAGGAAGTAACATGCAAGGGAGCCCCGATAAGGTTAGCAGCTGACTTGTCAATGGAAATGCTCCAAGCCAGAAGACAATGGCAAGAAATATTCTGAGTAATGAGAACCAAAGGCCTGCAACCAAGACTACTTTACCCGGCAAGGCTTTCGATCAAGATAGAAGGCCAACTAAGGAGCTTCCCAGACAAAAGAAGTCTAAAAGAATACACCTCTACCACACCAGTTCTGCAAAACATGATAAAGGGACTGCTTTAAGGAAAGGAAGGAAAAGACAGAGAGAGAGAAGAACACAGGTATGAAAATGGCAATGAATAAGTACCTATCAATAATAACCTTAAATGTAAATGGATTAAATGCTCCAATCAAAGACATAGAATAGCTGAATGTATAAGAAAGCATGACTCACACAGGTGCTGCCTATAAGAGACCCACCACAGGACAAAAGACCTATGCAGACTCAAAGTGAAGGACTGGAAACAAATTTTCCAATCAAATGGTCAGGAAACAAAGGGCCACGTAGCAATACTCATATCAGACAAAATAGACTTCAAGAGAAGGGCCATAAAGAGAGACCCAGAAAGTCACTTCATAATACTAAAGGGAAGAATCCACCAAGAAGACATAAACATTGTAAATATATATGCACCCAACATAGGAGCACCTAAATACATAAAGAAAATCTTAGAGGACTTCAAGAAAGATATTGACAGCAGCACAATTATAGTAGGGGATTTTAACACCCCACTGTCAAAAATTGACAGATCTTCTACAAAAAAATATCAACAAAGATATTGTGGCATTAAACAATACTCTAGATGAAATGGACTTAACTGGTATATACAGAGCACTTCATCCCAAAGAAACTAAATACACATTATCTTCAAATGCACATGGAACATTTTCAAAGATACACCACATAATAGGACACAAAACAAGCCTCAATAAATTCAAGAAAATTGAAATCACACCAAGCATTTTCTCTGACCACAAGGGACTGAAACTAGAAACCAACCCCAAGGGGAGAAACCCAAAACACTCAAAATCATGGAGATTGAATAGCATGCTATTAAACAATGAATGGGTCAAGAACAAAATTAGGGAAGAAATCAAAAACTTTCTGGAAACAAACAAAAATGAACTCACAACAACCTAAAACTTACGGGACACAGCAAAGGCAGTCCTGAGAGGGAAGTTCATAGTGATGCAGGCCTACCTAAAAAAGATAGAAACATTTCAAACAAACAGCCTAACCCTATGCCTACAAGAACTCAAGGAACAACCACAAAGACAGCCCATAGCAAGTAAAAGGAAGGAAATAACCAAGATCAGAACAGAATTAAATGACATAGAGACTAAAAGCACAATTCTAAGTATCTATGAATCCAGGAGCTGGTTCTTTGAAAAGATAAACAAAATCAACAAGCCTTTAAGCAGGCTCATCAAGAAAAAGAGAGGACCCAAATAAACACAATCAGAAATGAAAGAGGGGAGATTACAACTAACACCACAGAATACAAAGAATTGTAAGAAATTACTATGAAGAACTGTATGCCAAGAAATTTGAAAACCTAGGTGAAATGGACAAGTTTCTAGAAAAATATAATCTCCCAAAACTCAATGAAGAAGAAGCAGAAAGCCTGAACATACCAATAAGAATAGATGAAATTGAAGCAGTAATCAAAAAACTCCCAACACACAAAAGCCCTGGACCAAATGGTTTCACAGGAGAATTTTACAAAGCAGTCAAGGAAGAGCTAACCCCTATTCTTCACAGACTATTCCAAAAAATCCAAAATGATGGAAGACTCCCAAATGTTTTTAATGAAGCCAGCATCCTCCTAATCCCCAAACCAGATAAAGACACCACAACAACAAAAAAAAAAAAAAAAGAGAGAGAGAGAGAGAGAAAACTTCAGGCCAATATCGCTGATGAACATAGATGCTAAAATCCTCAACAAAATATTGGCAAACTGCATTCAACAATACATTAAAAAGGTCATACACCATGAACAAGTGGGATTCATTCTAGGGATGCAAGGATGAGTCAGTGTTCTCAAATCAGTAAATGTAATACATCACATAAACAAAAGCAAAGACAAAAATCAAATGATCATATCAAGAGATGCAGAAAAACATTTGATAAGGTACAGCACCCATTTATGATAAAAACATTCAGCAAAGTGGGAATAGAGGGAGCATTCCTCAACATAATAAAGGCCTACAGCCAACATCATACTGAATAGGCAAAAACTAAAATCTTCTCCACTAAGATCAGGAACAAGACAAGGTTATCCACTTCCACCACTTCAATATAGTATTGAAAGTCTTAGCCACTGCAATTAGACAAGAAAAGGAAATAAAAGACATCCAAATTGGAAAGGAGGAAACAAAACTATCATTGTTTGCAGATGACATGATTGTGTACATAGAAAATCCTATAGACTTGGCCAAAAAGCTGCTCGACCTAATAAATGAATTTGGCCAAACAGCCATATACAAAGTCAATATCCAGAAATCAAAGGTATTTTTGTATACCAACAATGAAACAGCAGAAGCAGAAATCAAGAAAAAAATCCCATTTGATATAGCAAGAAGAAAAATAAAGTACCTAGGAATAACCTAACCAAGGAAATAAAAGACCTATACTCAAAAACTACATGACACTGAAGAAAGAAATCAAGGAAGAAAGGAAGACACAAACAAATGGAAGCATGTACTATGTTCATGGATTCGAAGAATTAACATCATCAAAATGTGCATACTACCCAAAGCAATTCACAAATTCAATGTCATTCCTATTGAAGTACCAATGGCATATTTCACAGACATAGAACAAACACTTTAAAAATATATGGAACCATAAATGACCCCAAATAGCTGCTGCAATTTTGAGAAAGAAGAGCAAAGTAGGAGGTATCACAATACCTGATAACAAACTGTATTATAAGGCCTCTGTAATCAAAATAGCCTGGTACTGGCATAAAAACAGGCACATGGACCAGTGGAATAAAACAGAGAGCCCAGAAATAAACCCAACTCTCTACCATCAATTAATATTCGACAAAGGGGGCAGCAACAGAAAATGGAGTAAAAATGGCCTCTCCAACAAGTGGTGTTGGGAGAACTGGACAGCTACGTGGAAAAAAAAATGAAACTTGAGCACCAACTTATACCATACACGAAAATAAATTCAAGATGGATAAAAGATTTAAATATAAGCCATGACACCATTAAAGTCCTAGAGGAGAACATAGGCAGGAAAATCTCAGATATTTCATGCAGCAACATTTTTACTGATAAGTCCCCTAAAGCAAGGGACATAAAGGAAAGAATACACAAATGGAAACTCATCAAAATAAAAAGCTTCTTTACAGCTAAAGAAAACAGTATTGAAATAAAAAGAGAAGCAATTGTATGGGAAAATATATTTGCCAATGATAGACAAGGGTTTAATCTCCAAAATATACGAAGAATTTACACAACTCCACTCTAAGAAGACAAGCAATCCAATTAAAAATGGGCAAAGGACTTGAACAGACACTTCTCCAAGGAGGACATACAGTGGATCCAGAGACACATGAAAAGATGCTCAATATTGCTTGCTATCAGAGAGATGCAGATTAAAACCACAATGAGATACCACTTCACACCAGTCAGAATGGCCATCATAAACAAAGCAACAAACAAGCATTGGAGAGGTTGTGGAGAAAAGGAGACCCTAGTGAACTGTTGGTGGGATTGCAGACTGGTACAACCACTATGGAAAACAGTATGGAATTTTTCTAAGAAACCTAAGGATGGATCTGCCTTTTGACCCAGCAGTTACACTGCTGGGATTATATCCTAAGAACCGTGAAACACAAATCCAAAAGGACCTATGCACCCCTATGTTCATAGCAGCACAATTTACAATAGCCAAGTGTTGGAAGCAACCTAGGTGCCCATCAGTAAGTGAATGGATCAAAAAATTATGGCACATTTACACAATGGGATTCTATGCAGCAGAAACAAAGAATGAGCCCCTACCCTTTGCAACAGCATGGATGGAACTGGAGAACATTATGCTACGCAAAATAAGCCAGGCGGTGAAAGACAAATACCATATGATCTCACCTTTAACAAGAACAAAATCAACAAAACAAAACAAAAAAAGAAGCAAAATATAACCAAAAACACTGAAATTGAGAACAGACTGGCAGTCACCAGAGGGAAGAGGGGAGGGAATTTCAGCGGAAAAGGGGAAGGGTTTACAGGAACAAGTCTGAGGGACACATGGACAAAAACTAGGGGTGGTGGAAATGGTAGGGAGGTGGGGAGGGCTGGAGCAGTGGGCTGGGATTGGAGTAAAGACCAGAAAATTGTACAAGAACAACAATTAAAATAAAATTAAAGAAAAATAAAATTAAATAAAAAGACAAAACACAATTTAATGTTAGGAAAAAGAAAAATATTACTCAAAACATCATAAAATGGTGTTGAAAGGGAGTCAAACAAAATGAACAAAAATGTTTCTTGTTTTAAATTAGTTCAATTGTTTTCTCAGTTTTTTAAGTCTGTTAAAGATTCTTTTCCTAACTATTCCAGTACTCATAAATAATAAAGCTATTTTAGTGAGTTTAGTGAATTGCTAAATATTAATGCCTCAGCTCTCCCATTAAGATTGATACATAGTCTTTACAATTTCACTTACTGAAAGTTAAATCTTCATCAAGATAAATCATGCATTTGACATTTATGTTTTTAGAAATGTTAGCAGACAACTGATATAATAGTGATAATAATTATGGCATTAAATCATATTTAAATGCTTTGCTCACCCTAATCTCTAAACATTTTATAAAATTTTGCCTAGCAGATGTGGCTCAGTGGATTGAGCACCAGCCTGTGAACCAAAGGGTCACGAGTCCAATCCCCACTCAGGACACATGCCTGGATTTGGACCAGCCCCCCAGTAAGGGGCACATGAGGAGCAATCACATATTGAGTTTCTCCCCCTCTCTTTCTCCCTCCCTTCACCTCTCTAAAATAAATAAATAATATTTTTAAAATAAATTAGAAATTTTTTCTACTGGAACAAGATAATAAAATTTTAATTTATACAACATAAAGTATTAGCAAAAGAATGCCTGTGCATTTCTGCAAGTAAAGTGATTTCACAAGGTTAAACAAATGAGACTGCCCTTATGGTATTCACTCAGCAATTCTTGCAGGTGGGTATTAATATTCTTTCTTTGGAGATAAAATTGAGAGACAGGAGAATGTATCTTCCCCAAAATTACACAGTTAATAAATGACAGAGCTTGGATTCACACTTAGTTCTCAAGCATTTTCATTAAGACAGCTCTTTCATAACCATAAAATACTATACCATCACAAACTCTCCCAGCCATGAGAGAGTTGAAATACACGCAGAGTGATTCTGCGTGGACAAAATGAACCTCCCATTGTCCCTTTCTCTATGAAACTTTTTTTCTGATTCATCTGCATGTTTTCTGTAATAGCCAGAGAGAAAGCCAACGCATTGACATTTCTATTTATCACATTCTTATACCATATTTGAATTTAAAAAATACTTTCAAAAGTTTGTATTATTAGAAATATAATCATGCAGTTGTATAATATTAAAGTCATATCTACAGTGTGTTTTCCCATTATTTTTTCTATAAAACTAAAGCAATAATAAATATTGGATGAATTAATATACAGGTAAAAACTTTAAACACTAAAAACTTGGTCTCTCAATCCTAATATCATGATATACCTAGGTATGCTCAGAGACGAAATTTTAATGAAATGGCTCTTCTACTGAAAAAGTCAGTAATGGCATACATATTACATTACATTAACTGTAGAAGCCTAGTTAATTAGCAACTAGCCACTAAAACATACATATTCTTTGTAAATACTCTACCTTGATACATACAGAATACCTACATTCTATATGCTCTCTGTATATTCTATATTTATTATTTATACAGCTATACATGTTTATAATATATACTTCTAATTCTTCCAACATACAGTAACCTATATCCACACATCTACTAATCTATTTTGTTGTGGAGGATGGGAGGGGTGTGTGTGTGTGTGTGTGTGTGTCTGTGTGTGTGTGTGAGAGAGAGAGACAGAGAGGGGAGAGTATGTGTGTATATGTGGATGAGTTTGTAGAGACACGTGTTTTCTCAAGGGAAAATATGACTAACTTGGATGTGAGGAGACCTACATCCAGTTCTTGTTCATTCTGCTACTGATTATGCAACTGTAGAAAAATGATTAACTCTACTCAGGATTGGGATTCTATAACTGCACAATAAAAAGACTAAACAATATGAGCTACAATTATATTTTACATTTTACAGTTAATCTGCTTTATTTACACTGTTAGTATTCCTTTTAAGTATTATATACATAAGTTCCATATGTATCGACAATTGCTATAAAATAAACATTCAACAACTAAAGTAAAAATTAAAAACCCAACCCTGTTTTAAACATCTGTCCATATTTTAAATCTAAATATGTATTCATATTTGTAGTTAATAGTCACATAAACAAATATAGTTTGGTCATCTTTTCACACAAATGTAATTATACAGTGGTTTTTATTCTATGTCTTGTTTTATTCATTTAGAAACATAACTTGGATTACTTTATTTGTAAAATATATAAATATATAATTATTTTTTCAAGTGCAAGATATTTTACTGTATGAATACAGACATGCTTTCCTTCTACTGATATTTAATTTTGTATTTCATTTCTGTTCTATTATTGATGACAAAATTTTTATGACACTTAAGTTGAAAATCCTACTCAAACAATTAAAAAAATAACTCTTAGTCTGATCAGGTTTCTCTTGTCTTCCATGATATTTTTGCTCATTGTTTTAGTTTAACTCCAAAATTCATGATTATTATATTTTTAGTATAACCAATGCTAGTTTAGACTTTTATATTTACCAATATTCTTACCTTTATATTTACCATTTATATTTACCTTTTATATTTACCAGTATTTACCTTTTATATTTACCATTATTTTACCTTATTTACCATTATATTTGCCTTTATAATTACCATTATTCTTATTATTTAGCTATTGTAGTTTACTCTTTTGGGGGGTTATTTTGGTAAAAGATTATTGGTGGTAAACTTCCTCAGCTGTCTCAAACTAATCTGAATTTATCCTCATTCTTGACTGAGTATCTTAACAGTGTATAGAATTCTAGTAACAGTGCTTTCTCTCAGCATTCTAATTATGAATTATGTTAAATTACTGCTCTATTCTTGCTCCAGAGAAATCTACATTTAATTTAATTTCATTATTCTACTTTGACTGCTTTTAAGAACTGTTTTCCTCTAGTGTTTTGCATGTTCACTATAATGTATATATGTGTGAATTAACATGAATATTTTTTCTTTTCATTCTATGTTCTGTATCTAAGAATTCATGTGTTTTACATATTTCAAAAACACCTTGTCATTATTTCTTTGAATATTGCTCTTTTAAATTTATTTTTTCATTCTGGAACTATCCTAAAGTATACATTGAATCTCAAAATGTATAAATGTAGAAATGCATTTCCTCAAAATGTAGAAATACTGACTGTCTCAGTTGTGTGTTTCTTTTTCTCCCCAAACTTGATTAGAATGAAATTTTTGAAATTTATTTTTTTATCTTTTTCCATCACAATTAATTCCCCCATATCCCTCTTCTACTTCCACTCACATGAATAAATTTTAATTCTGCCCTTGTAAATTTTTTGACAGATTTGGATACTACACATCTAATGTACTTTCATTTTTGGTTTCTCTTAGTTTTTAAGTAAGTGTATCAAAATATAAATTTCAATACACTTATAGAGGTAGTATTTTTAGTCCCTTATATTTATATAATCCAAAAGTGTTTGAGTTTTAATTATGTTAAAACACATTTCATTTCATTACAATATCTCTTAATTAGTGTCATACCGTGGAAGGAACCCCATGTCTGCACTGATCTGTGCTAGTCCCATTTCTGTGAATGAGTCACATTTTTAGGAGTGAATAGAGAAATCTTACTACCATTACATCCATTTCCTTGCTCTACTTTTAAATATAATTGTTGTGAATATCAAATGATTTATAATTTTTCATTCAATCACCAGAATGATTTATAAAACTCATAAGGAGGATAGTTTATTGTATATAAATTTCTAGACTTATTCTTTCTTCCTAATTGCTGTTCCAAGATTCCTTTTTCATTTTATTTCTTTTTGAAGAACTTCTTTTAGCTAGTTTTGTAGCTTAGTTCTTAGGCCAACACATTGTTTTTAGTTTTTCTTCATCTAAGAATACATTTACTTCTCCTTCATTACTAAGGTATGGTTTGGTGGAATATAAATTTTATGCGTAAGAGTTCCATTGTTTCATCACTTAAAAATGATCATGCCACTTTCTTTCAGTCTCCATTATTTCCAATGAAAATTGGTGATTCAAACTGGCATTCCCCTATGGGAAATGTATTGATTCTCTCTGAATGCTTCTAAGGTTTTTCATATGTCTTTAGGTTTCAAAAGTTTAATTATGATGTGCTTAACATGAATTTTGTTGGCTTTAACCTGTTTGTGGTCATTATAACCCTGCTTTAAAAAGATGTAACTTTAACTAGTGTATTGGTATGTGAAAATATCTTAATAATCTTAAATATTGACAAACTAATTTTCCACAGTAATTTTCTACATTAAAGTATCAATACCATTCATTCCCATTATACTTTTTAAAGGGTATAAATATTAACATCTATGAATCTTCTCTCAGGTGGCTCTCAATTGACCATTTAGATAAAGTAATTTTCATCAATCTTTCTGAGCTTTATAAAGAAATTAAAAATTGCAAAAAAAGCTAAGTATTTTAGGTAATTATTATTTATTTTATGAAAAATTAGATGTATTTAGATAAAAAAATGTTATTTTAAATCTATTTCAGTCTTCTAAAAATATCCTATATTGAGGACAAGAAGATATTCAGGTTATACATTGGGGAGGAGGAAACATTGTTTTATGTTCAATTTTTATGGCTAAGAAAATACTAATAAACCACAGGTGTGCTTTGAATGTGTTGATGAAAAGTCTGTGGAATCTGATTATAACCTTACTTTTAAATGCTTGGTACATTCACTAAAGCGTCCCAATATCTAATTGTTCTATTTTTAGGCACATTATTATGTCTGATTCTACAGTCCTTTGATCAGAATTGACACATGATATAGACATACTTTACAGTTCTCAGATTTAAGTGTTTGAAGAATGTTGAGAGAGAGGGTCAGGAAAGAGTACCCCTGATGGGAATAGCAAATTAGCTACAAGAGAATTTTGCCTTAACGGTCTTTTGATGTTGACCTTATATCATGTTTGATAGATTTGGATTTGGGAAAATGTATAAGTTGCTTTATATTACAAGCAACAATATTACTGATGCATCAATTTCAGTCTAGATTTATCTCACAAAAATAAAATGATTAACTTCTTTTTAAAAATACTAAGGAATCAAACTAACAACCTTAAGAACAAAATGCTAATCATTGCCACATTAGCATTCAACAACTAGAACCGAGAAGTCTACATATTTTATCCAACTCAGGCAGAAACAGATGAAGAAAGGACATGAAGATTTTGACAAACTAGAAAATGATAGGCCTCAAAAATACATGTATCTATCACTTGCTAAATAAGAATGTAACCAATGTATGGTTTGTCTTGAGAGTAAACAAATATCTGGTTCTTATATTTCTGGGATAACATCTGTTCTGATATCAATATCTATGTGATAATGTTATTCACATTTGTTCAAACAAGATGTACTTAGTAAGAAGATTCACTATAATCTATCATGGTAATCCAAAACAAATTTAATTTTGAAGAGGTCATAAATAGTAGAAAAGAAACAGATTTTGTATCTGAAACTTAGACCCAAATCTTGATTCTTCCAGTCAAGATTGTACATGAGTTTTTCTTTCTAAGTTGTAGAATGTAGAAAGTAAAATACTTCAATGGGTTATTTTTTTGAGTAAAATTCAATGTGAACATGCTCTTTAAAATAGCATAGAATCTAGCATGCAGAAGAAACCTAATAAAAGGTTTAATAATTCATATTTATAAACATGAAATATTAGTGAACTATCATTTTCTTTTTTCTTTTTTTAAATGTTCTTTTTAACATTTTATTTATTATTTATCTTTAGAGGGGAAGGGAAGTAAAGAGAGAGAGGGAGAGAAATATCAATGTATGGTTGCCTCTCGTGCGTCCCCTGCTGGGAGCTGGCCCGCAACCCAGGCAGGTGCCCTGACTGGGAATAGAACCGTGATCTTTTGTTTCACAGGCCTGTGCTCAATCCACTGAGCTACATCAGCCAGGCCTGAACTATCATTTTCTAGGCAATGTTGATCAAAAAATAAATAATGATCCTTGATTTCAGTGAGCTTATAAACTTACATTTGTTTGCAAAGACAACTATGTTTAATGCAATATTTATTGTTCTATTTACTTTTTGTATAAAATGACATAGAGCCACATCATTTTTTCTATCTAGGAGTGGTGAACCTAATAGAAATAACCCACATGTTTTAATATATTTTTGAAGTGTAATCTCCTTACCCTTAAACAAAAGGTATCACCAAAACAGGTAATACATTTTATTAAAAATAAACCATGTGCCCTGGCTAGTGTGGCTCAGTGGATTGAGCACCAGCCTATGAACCAAAGGGTCACCAGTTCGATTCCCAGTCAGGTTACATGCCCAGGTTGCAGGTTAGGTCCCCAGTAGGGGGCACATGAGAGGCAACCACATATTGATGTTTCTCTCTCCCTCTTTCTCTCTCCCTTCCCCTCTATAAAATAACTCAATAAAATCTTTAAAAAATAAATAAACTATGTATGTTATATTTTAATTACAGTGTTCTCATAATAATCCCCAAATGATATGTTTATAGATTTGTTGACTGAAATTTGTATTGTTACTAAATTTTTGTCTCTGCTGTTTTCCAGACCCAAAAATTCTTCTGAATATGAAAATGCAATTCTATGTATATTGTATAAATATAGATTGATTTTATAACTAGAAAAGTTTACTTATTTTCTAATTCAATAAACTTGGAATCACTTTAAATTCTATGTAAACTATTTTTACAATAGGAAAAATATTTGTATTGTTGTCCACTGTATTATAAATATACATAGTCAAATGAACAAAAGACCTAAATTGACATTAAATGTGACTTGATCTTAATACAGTAAGCATACTAGGTCAGAGAATAAAATTTATTACAAGTTACAAAATTTTGACATGAGATATATTTGTTCATAATGATATAAGGTAAATATATGCATGTATCACACTGTCACACAAACATAAACATTTTTAATAAAATAAGAAGCCTTAATACTATTAATACAGACTTATTTGGGACTGGCTTGTCAACATATATATGTCCATATACTAATTAGAATAGCATAGCATAACCCCCCTAGTGTATGTAATATTACCTTTAACAGAAGTCAAGTCACAAGAATGTTAATTATATAAATATTTCTTTTGCAGCTGCTGCATTACATCTAATCTAGACAGAAAATAATTGTAAATTTGCATGAAATTTTGGATGAGTTCATTTTAATGTTTGTAAGGCAAATGTAGTAAATGGGAAGTGTTTATAAATCTATGATGATGTGTTGGTATATAAGCCAGGCACTCTACAGAAGGTTTAGTATATGAGGTTTATAGAACTGTAAACTTGGGGTCAAGTCCCCATCTCATTTCTTATTTTATAACTTTATACAGGTTAAAAAAAAACCTTTGCAATATACTTCATTATCTGGAATAAAGAATAATACCTACACGCATATAGTCTTGACAATTAAGTGGCAGGTTGACTTGTGTTCAAACAACCATCCCACAAAGGACAACTAGGTATGTTCAAATATTCACAAACACATACACTTAAATATGTTCCAGGTATTATTAGAGATATATTAGGTAGTGAAGAATTATGAGACCAAGATCTACAAGAGGAAATAATTCCAGAAAGATGAATAGGATTTAAGGGGCTGCATTTACCTGCTTAGAGAGACTTGCCTCTTCTAAAATCATAAGTGAAAGTCTAAGAAACCAACTAGAGGCTTTGATAAATTCACAGGATTGGAGGAATAAATGTTGAACCTCAGGGCCAGGAGATGATTTGGCACCTTAATAGTCTACCAGGAATTGAGTTAGAGCCCATAGAGTTTATGTTGCTGTAGTAAAAATAAATTGGAAATAATATCAGCCCATAAGGAAGTAAAATCCAATTTAAAATCATCTCAATCTGTTTGAATTAGGTGATTTTGGATTGCTGATGGTCCTAGCCTGAATGCCCTCCAGGAGTTAAAACAACTTTTTTTCTCATCAAGAAATATCAACCAGGATCCAGTTGCCCATGGGAGAGGCACCTGCACTATCTCATGTGGACACCCTGCAACTTCAGCTACATACAAAACAATTCCCACTAAAAGAAATCAAGAATCTAGCAGAGTGACTCCTATACATTGTGTAAGAGAGAAAAACTCACATTAAAAGAGGCTAGACACAGTCTTGCCATAAACCCCCCACTTAGCCCAGCCACATATAGTCAGAAGGGAAATCACAACGCCCAACTTCTTCCTGAGGAGTGGAGGGCCTCTACACTTAGTTACCCTACTTTTAATAAGATTTCCACCTGAGAGATAGCACCCCAAAACACCTAACTCTGAAAGCAATGGGGTTTAAATCCTGAGACCCAGGAGACTCTAGTAAACAAACAGTTCTTAATGGACTCCTGAAAAATAAAAATGGCTACCCTCTCCATGACCCTGTCCCATTGCCCACTGGAAGCAGAGGCAACAGGCAGAAATATCTAGTCTTCCCCTACCAGGAAGGGCAGCAGGCACCATCTTCAGATTCTCCTTCTGCCCAGCTCCAAGTCTCCGGTGTCTCCATGTAAGGAGCTTGTACACACATCTGGCACCTCAGCTGTTTGGCTGTCACCCAGAAGGTACATCCTTTGACTTCCTGCGGTTAATGGCCAGCAGGGCTTGTGTCCACTAATTCAATGGAACTGTAGCAAAGAAACAACACACTTCATAACTATCTTCCCATGTCTCAGAGCAGAGAGAACTGACACAAAAGTCTAGATCCCATTCTTCTCCAGAAAACAGGTCTTACGCATACTTTAAATGTTTCCATCTGAGATCAGTTTCCAGTCAGCTTGCATACAGTTGGTGAATGAGACTCTCCCCTTTGGGACACTGATATGTTTTGGCACACCTGTAACTACAGGAAATCACTAAGAACAAAGAAGGACTATCATAAAGGTTTGACAGACAAACAAGGACTCAGGCCTGCTGAATGATAAGATTCATCTCTTACACAATACCATTCCATCACTTTTAATCAATACTGCCTCTTTTATCTTTGGAGTGATGGCTATTTTATCAAGTGCATATAAGCCAAAGCAAGGATTTGAAGACAAGAAGAAGGAGGAGGACGAGGAAGAGGAGGAGGAGGGACAAGAGAGGGTTTAAAGCAGGGGGAGAGGGAGGAGGAGGAGAAGAAGAAATATATTCCAAACAAAAAATAATCCCTCCCCCAAAACAGAATCATGATAAAATGGAAATAATTATTTAGCTGATAAAAAGTTTAAAATGGTGGTCATAATCACCAAAGTCAGGAAAATGATACATGGATAAAGTAAAAATTTCAACAAAAATAGAAAATATAAGAAAATACAATATCAAACAGAAATCATAGGGCTAAAAATTAATAAATGAAAAAAATAATGGAGGGATTTAACCATAAACTTGATGAAGCAGAATAATGTACCAGCAACCTTGAAGACAAGGCAGGGGAGTTCATGAAATCAGAGTATGAAAAATAAGAAAGAAGATAGTCTTAGGGATTTATGGGACACCATCAAATGAACCAATATTCACATTACAGAGATCCCAGAAAAAGAAGAGAGAAAAAGACAGATTTTTTTTTAAAAAAAACTAATAGTTGAAAACTTCCCTAACCTGGAAAAAAACACAAGCATCTAGATCTAGAAAGCCTACACGTTAAGATAAATCTTAAGAAACCCACAGTAAGACACATTATAACTATATTGTCAAAAGTAAAACACAAGGAATCTTAAAAAGCAGTGCAAGAAAAATATTATTACATGCAAGGAAGCCCCTATTATCCATACTGAACTGCCCCAAAATCAAATAGCCTGATGAAACAAGAAAAATTAAAAAGAAAGCTGGAGGCATCACAATTCTGATTTCAAACTGTATTACAATATTATAATAATCAAATGTATGGTATTGGCATAAATATAGATACATATAAAAATGAAATAAAATAGAGAGCCTAGAAATAACCCAAAACATATACAATCCATTAATTTATAACAAAGGAGCCAGGAATATATAATGGAGAAATGATGGTCTTTTCAATAATTGTTTTTGGGAGACTGGACACAAGCAAACAATCAACAAGTAAACAACCAACAGAAATATAAACTTAATAGAACCCAAAACATAATGGAGTCAAAGAAAAGGGTAGTCAAATTGTACTGTAAAATAGCTATGAAGTTTTATGATATTAAAAATATCATAAAATATGATTGATAATATTTTCCAGAAACTAAAATCTGTCACGTATGGTAATTTTAGAACTAAACATAATAACCTTATATATAATTAGAATTATAAAATAAACAGTCCTGCTGGAAAAATTTAATATACAAAAGAAATAGAATTTGTATTTCTTACAACAAATATATATTGAAAATTCTATGTCACTTAAGTAGGAATTAAAAGTACCAAATACCAAAAAATACATCTACCAAGACTTATCTGTAGGAAACTATATAACTTAAGAGAATTTTAAAAAAAAAGAAAAAACTAAGTAAATGAACAGACAGACTAATTCAAAGATTAAACCTCACCCTGGCTAGTGTCACTCAGTGGATTGAGCATGGGCCTGTGAACCAAAGGACCGCGGTTCGATTCCCAGTCAGGGCACATGCCTGGGTTGCAGGCCAGTTCCCGGCAGGGGCACACGAGAGGCAATGACACATTGATATTTCTCTCCCTCTCTCCTTCCCTTCCCCTCTAAAGATAAATAAATAAAATCTAAAAAAATAACAAAGATAAAACCTGTAAGTTAATGATGTCATATTCTCCAATTTTTTTAGTTTGAATGCATTCTGAATTAAAATTCCAGGAAATTATTTTTTTGGCAATCAAATCAATCCTAAAGTTTATTTGAAAAAGCACATTCAAGTTAATGTTAAAGAAGAAACAGAAGGAAGAGAAAAAGGAAAAATAAGAAAGGACTTGCTTTACTGAGAAACAAGACATATTGTAATGTTACAATAGTGGGAACAGCTTAGTGGGGACAAGACTGGACATATGCACCAGTGGAACTCTCTATAGATCCCAAGACTCTGGCAATCTCATTTAATTTATAACATAGATGGACCCTTATATTACTGTAAAAATAGAAGTCTTTTCATTAAAATATTCTGAGTCAATTGAAATATCACTGTGAAAAAAATAGGAAGCTATTCCATTACCTCACATTGTACATAAAATCACTTCCAGCTAGATCTTATATTTAATTGTTAAATTTTGGGGGGAAACAAATGTAATTATAGGAGCTATCTCATGGCCTTGGGTCTTGTGGTAAGTAAATTGTGTTTTTTTTTTTATATAATAAGCAAATAAATAAATAAATAAATAAGTAAGTAAAATCACTACCCCCAAGTAAGTATTTTGATTTTTACTTTAAAATTTAACATGACTATGAAGAATAAAATAATAGGTCCAGTTAGTCAAAAAACAAGCCAAAATTAGATAATTGATAATAGATAAATTTCCATAAAAAATGAATCCTTACATACCATTAAGAAAAAGACAGGCAAATTGATTTCATAGTTGGTAATACCCATGAACAAGCATTTCATAAAAGTTATTTAAAGGCTACAAAAGCATAGGAAGGTTGATCAATCTTGTTAGCCATGAGGTAAATGAGAAGTAAACTACAATTAGATAAAGTTACTGTTGTAGATTGTTTCTAAATTTCACTGTATTTATTCCTTTCCCTGTTGTCATGTCCCTTTACAATGTAATTTTAAAATGTTATGTCAAAATCTAGAATCCATTCTCCCACATTTTAATATGGGCTACTCTTTTCACTTGCTTTGGCCAATACAATGGACCAGAAGTGATACTGTGCTAGTTCAGAGCTTAGACCTTAGGGGACTGCATGCTTCACTTTCTCTCAAGATCCTGGGCAGTTACTGTATGAAAATTCAAGTCTACACTATCAGTCAATGCCAAGCCAGACTACGTGAAACCAAAATGTGCAATAGTAACTGAAGGCTTCCCAGATCAACTGGCTCAATCTGGCAGCTGTCTGCAGAAGCATTAGTGAGCCTCGTTACAACCATAAGAAACACTCAGTCCAAAGTAGTGATATTCAGAGTTTCAAGACAAATAATTGGTTGTTGTTTAAGGATATACATGTGGGGGTAGTGTGCTATGCAGTAAAAGCAAACTAATAATATGGAATACCACTTTGGTTTTCAGAAGATGAAATTTTAAAGAAGTACTGTGAAACAACAGTACTTATTCAGTGATGCTGGAATATTAACTAGTAGGAGTACTTTGGAAAAGTTGGAGCATTTTTTTACTAGATATGTATATATTCATATATACTATGGCACTACTAAATTTGAATATATACATATGCATACATGTAGTATCCAATCATATTGCACTACATTTATGCTTCCAAATACATACCCATGTGCACCAAATACCATGCACCAACATATTCATAGCAGCAAGCCAAAAATTTATGGTAAATTGTAGGGAAAATGGAGTCAGTTGGGCTCCCTCACCCTGATATCCAGGCAACTACGGCTTGGAAGTGTTCATGTGGCCTTGAGACAAGGCCCACATGCGCACAATTAAGCTCTGTCATGTAATATCTTGGCACCCTGATGGCTTTGTGTTCATTTAGTATATAAGGAAGTCGGGGCTTCCTGCAGGGTGACATGCAGCTTGTGGCATGCGTGGATCTTCCCATCCCAGAATAAAGGCATGTCAGACATCCCAACGGCTCTGTAATTTTTCTTTCATCTTCCCAAATCCCATGTGAACCTGCCTGGCCTTGACAGGCCGAAAGACATAAGTAAATTACAGATTCTTATAATACTGTACAACAAACAAATGAATGAACCACTGCTATCAAAACAAAATAAATTTCTTCCATACACATGATTTTGAGTGGAAGAAGCAGACACAACATAATTTATTCTGTACTTTTAAAAAGTTCAAAAATGAATAGAACTAACTCAGTATTTAGAAGTTCAGTAGTGCTTACAGGAATAATCAATATGATATGGAGGGATCATAGGAGGGTTTCTATAATTCTGGTAACATTCTCTTTCTTCATGTGGGTATCTGTTTACATAAATGTGTTCCCTTTGGGAAAATTATTGAAATGTGCTCTTACAATCTCTGCACTATATTTTCTATATGATTTTTAGCTCAGTAGCATCTTGTGAAACAGCTTTCAGAAATAAATTTCATCTTACTATAATATCTTAATTCTCTTATAATGTGTGCATCACATTAAGAAAGCATCATTTATAAACCATCTTCTAGAAATTCTGACCAGAAAACCTTTCTTTTATACCTCAGTAAGTTTTACTATTGTCTTTCTCTACCTAGTCATTTGGAAGTTTAAGTGTGTTTTTTTTGTTGTTGTTGTTGTTCTGTTTTTTCCCCCCAAAGAAAAATAACTAAAGCAAAGAGGGCCATTTCTCTCTAGACATGTTGTTTTGATTCAGATTCAGTTATCATTTCTCCAGAAAAATCAACTTTTTTACCTAATCACATCTCCCTCCAAATGTGCTCTACACTTCATTGAGTCAGTCAGAAATATTTATTGAGTGCTTAGAACACGCCAAACATTTTTTCTAGAAACAGAAGTGATAAAACGAATTTCTTTCACTGTGCTCACATTCTAATGGAGGTAAATACATATCCAGTAAGTGTGGCAAGACAATCAAGATGTGACTTTTTGTGGAGTCTCGACTTACTTCCTTTCTGCTTCTCATATAGTGATGATTACTAGAAGCAGATTATTGTCTTGCTTCTGAGAGACTATAACATCTATCCTTATGGCATATGAGATTACCGTTCCCTACTCTATTCTCCTTCTATAATAGGATAATACATCCATGACTGCTGTGCTGGCAATTGCCTATGCGTTCTGTGGAAAAGTGAATTCCTCCCACCTCCGTAAACATTGAACTTGGTCATGTAACAAGCTTTGGCTAATAGTATGTAACTAAAGGAAGCTTGCTGCATCCCAATAGGAGCATTAAGTAAAATGGCATGGTTTGGCTATGCTTTTCATGCCCCTGTCTTTCAACATGAAAAAAAATATTTCCTAGATAATGGTTATTACTTCCATCTGTTTCTTTTTAAAAAGAGAGAAAATTAGTATGGAGCTGAGTACAGCCCAACAAAACACAGTTAAGCACAGCTGAACACAATTGACCTACCCTGAGGTGACCCACTGCCTCTAAGTAATGTGAGCCACAAATAAATGTTTTTGTTGTATGCCAAATAGATTAAAGAGTTATTTGCAGTTATTTACTATTGTATCAAAATCTGACTAACTCACATTCCATAAATAGAAATCTGAAAAAATAACTTAGAACAATGACCTCTGAGATACCTAGCATATACACTCCTTGTGCTCAAAATTAAAAAAAAAAAAAAACACATTGTCTTTTGTAACTGGTCTTTTCAGGACCACAGTACTTGAACAACAATAAAAAAATAAAAATCAAAAAAGAAACATTTTAGCATTTTGTAATCTCTTGATTGCTTCAACTTTCTGACATGCTCTTAAAATTTATGTTGAATGTTTATGTTTGGCTAAGATTTTTTTTTTAAGTTTTCATAAACTTATCAGAGAAAAAAACTCCATAGATATAATTGGCTCTGTGAACTCATCCACTTCGTAGGATATTGTTGAAAAGCCATTTCTGGCTTAGCTGTCATTCACTCAATACTGCAAATTTGTATGTATTTATATAGTTTGTATGGTAAGAAGATCAGAAGCTATTATTGCTGACTAGTTTAAACACAAAAACATGCTTAAACAATTATAGTTGAATGGTGTTTAAAAAACAATAGATTAAAAAAACAACACTCAGAAATTTTTAAATTTAATTTGGTGTTTAAGGAGTCTTCATGTTGTTAATGATTCTGTTGGTGAACTAATACACAATAAGAGAATGATAATTCATTATCCTATAATTCAGCACTTACAGTCATTCAATCAAAATATTTGCTGAGATAGAATATGGACCTGCCTATGTTCTATCTTTCTGTGTTGGAGCTCTTCCTACTTTCAATTTTCTGTCCCTAAATATAACCTGTTTTCAACTATTCTTCCACTTTCAAGAAACAGTCAACCAGGCTTCACTATGATTCTGACTACTTGTATTAAGCTTTTCCATGTGATCATGTATCCTGTATATAGCATAATTCTCTTCAACAGGCACAGCTAATTAAGTTCTGTAATCAAGGATACTTCAGCCAAGAGCTAATTTAAAAATTAAATGCTGAAAACAGAGCAACATAATTTACTCTACAATTAAACGATTACAGATGAAGGAACTGTGGCATATTTTGTCTGTTATTATAAAATTAGAAAAAAATTCACAACGAATTTTAACATTTTTCTTTCTAACATTGGACCTAGTAGAGTAACCCCATAAATCTTTTTATCCAATCTGACTAGCTTTAGGTATTTTCCAGCAGGTAGCTTTAAACTCTCTATGTATGTAAGTTAAAGTGGAAGGGACCCCCCTGACAACATTGTCTGTGGTTTACAAGTGACATATTTCCATGCTGATGTGAATTTGGTACTCTTGTAATTGTAACACTAGAGCATGACTCGGCTATCTGTTCCTTTTGCAAATTATTTTTTTCTTTCCATCACATCCCATTTTACTTTTTCCTACCTCAGGCATCAAAGGATGACTAAACACATGTCACTATATTCTGCCACTTATCAAATTTACATATCAGGGATCCTCTGGTTATGGTGTTATGTGATATATATCACGTTCATATATATATATATATATATGTGAATGATTTCTCTGAAGTGACTCTATAAGGACTGGGATTTATAAGAGGGAAAACTAATGGATTTGGTCTTATGGATTTGGGAGAACAGTCAATGGAGTAGTAATTCCAAAATTTTAATGTTGGGTTAGTATCATTCTATATGAAATGGTTTTAAAGTCTTTCCATTGACTGATAATACATTATTTAAAACTATTCACTTTTAAGTGGACATGAGAGCATATTTGGAAATGTGGACATCTATTTTATAAACCAGTCAACAACAAGGAATGAAATATGAAATATTTACATACCAAAATTATTGCAAGTAAAACCTACACCCAGACACAACTGATAGTACCTATTAAACTTAAAATTATTTTGAATATAAGATAGAGCCTGTATTGTTGCCAACAATACAATTAAATTTGAATTATTTAATACAACTTAAGGACCAGTTTGTCCTTTAAAGCATTAATAGGTAATCTAAATAAAGTTTGGTTTTGGGAAATAAAGCATTAATAGGTAATCTAAATAAAGTTTGGTTTTGGTTTTAAGTATCATTAAAATTATCTTATTATTAAACTTAAGCAATCCAGTTAAAGTTAAGCTATAGGGACAAACAAAATAAGCCATGCAAGCTTGTGTTCAACAAGAGGAGGGGTCTGGGGGAATTTCAAGATGGTTGCTCTTCCCCTAGCACCACCCACAGAGGAGCTTTCTCTAGAGTCTTCAGTTCCTCCCTGTGAGAGCCTGGTGGGATTCCTTGATGGAAAGTCTGCAAAACTGACAACCCTCTATGAGCATTGCCCCTAGAAGAGCCTCTTATTGTAACACATGCCAACACTCAACTTCTAGTAATTTGTCAACAGGGCAACTTTAATGCCCCAACAGTTTAAGGGCAACAACTGGCTGTTACCCCAGGCAAGATGTTCCTGTTATGTTTCTCCCTAGAGGTGAACATCCTTCCAAAGTTTTCATTGGTAGTTTGCCCTGTGCCCCTGATCTCTGATGGGCACCCCAAAAAGTCATTGATTTTTAGTTTGTCCTGTTATTGCCTGTAAGATCAGACTTGACCTCTTCTCAACTCTTTATGTATATAGGATGATGCTAGTACACTATGTATTTTTTCATAGTGATTATGGTGTGATTACTTTGCACATTAAGATTTTGAAGTCATTTTAGTGTCTTTCTAGTGAGAATGTAATATATTTTTTCTATAATAATGAGGAAATAATTTTTTAGTGATTTGTCACAAAACATTTTTCATTAACTTATGAAATATTTATATGCAAGGTGGAAAAAAACTACGTGTACAGCAATGAGTATGTGAAACAGTTTATTCTTGTATTATTATTTGTGAATTGTATTATTTTTCATACAAACAGTTGTAAAGCTACTGTCCACTCCTATATACTTTGAGCTATCTAGTGCACTAAGTTCTCTTTTTGTTTATTTTTTAAATTATATCCTTTATTGGCTATACTTTATTGTTTTTTTTTTTATTTGAACCACTCCTGTATATTAGTCAGCATTTTCCACATAACACAGTTAATAGGATGGATGTAGATGTTTAGAAAAAAGAGCTGGGTCATGCGCCTGTGAAGGCTGACAAGTCCCAAGATCTGCGATCAGAATGTCAGAGGCTCAGGAAAGCCTGGTGAAGTTCATCAACTATCTTTCATTAACCTTTTATCCCACTTTCTTCAGTAGCATATGTGTTTAATTATTGTAATTTTATAAAGAGTTTTAATAAGTAATGTGGAAAGTCTTCATCCATTATAAAACTAAAATAAAATCTTATTACTTTTTAACAGATCAATTTATGGCCAGCTTGAAAATTAACCTCTCAGAAAGCCTTTGAGATAATTAATACAAGATCATGTTATATCACTTCATTTATTCAAGAAATGCAACTGATATCTGAATTATTATATCTATAAATTTATTTTTTGAATATTCTTCATGATTCTTTATGCTGCTTTAAATATTATTCTTTTCATGTTCTATATGATTACTTATATTGAATATAAGAGAAAATCTTATGTATGAAATTTATTTCTTGTTTCCTTACTCTGATATTCATTTTCAATTTACCTTTTTATGAAAAAATGTTATTGCCAAAACTGACACTAAATTTACACACCAAGATGCAGAAGGATGCATGGAAATTAATTGATACAACTCAAGCCAAATCTTTCTGATGAACAAAACAAAATAAAAACATAAATGTTTTATGAATTTTATAAGGTATTAATTCAACTTCATCAGGACAGAAAATATTTTCACCAGAAAAAATATTAATCATGATATACTTAGGGTTAATACTAACGTCAACTAACTTAAGAGACATGTACAAAATAATGAGGCAGTGAAATTGCTGTTGCATATAAATTTTAAAGTTTACCTTAATAATTTAAAGACTTA
Source organism: Anoura caudifer (assembly GCA_004027475.1). Taxonomy (NCBI): domain Eukaryota; kingdom Metazoa; phylum Chordata; class Mammalia; order Chiroptera; family Phyllostomidae; genus Anoura; species Anoura caudifer. The sequence continues at coordinate 51,196 of PVKU01006125.1, forward strand.
TGTTCTATTTTCCTGAAATGGAAATACAAATGATATTATATAGAAAATAGTACAGCATAAGAAAATTCAATTGCTACATGAGAATTTTCATTCTATTGTATTTAATTACTTTAAAGTTACTCTACCTTATAAATAAAGTGGCCCATGAATGGTCACTCGCCTTGCTCCACATACTCACTGTTTCTCCACATACTCAGTTCATATTTAGTTGTATTTTCAGACCAACATTTTCGTTTTCCTTTCTGCCTTTTGCCAAGTAATTTAGAAATTTTATAGAAACACATCATCTCATAAAACTAACAGCTTATTTTCTAGTTCATCTATAGAGTTTATACAGCTCAGGCTCCACCAGGAAATGGAAGGACACTGCAGACTGGTATAATTTGCTTGACTTACAGGACTCTCACTATCCATTTTGAATAATTCAGCCTTTAACACTGTTTTTATAGTAATATTTTAGTAATGTCTATATTAGTTCATATTATGAATTGGTTTGTAAATATCTTTTGGGAAATCATAGCTGATGGTCAATTAGTTGTCTATAGTTTAGATGGCCTTTGATAAACTGACTCAATTTTATATTAATTGGTTCATCGCATTTTGCATATATTTATTAAATATAAATAAACAAGAAAAAGATGATTTCTCCCTGCTATGGGAGGATACTATGAAAGACCAAATTGTGCAAACCAGGAATAGGGTAATTACCAGACACCAGACATGTGGACACCTTGACTGTGTACTTCCCAGCCTCCAGAACTGTGAAAAGTAAATATTGTTCCAGAGGTCCCCAACCTCTTCCTCCCACTGCAGGGGGCGGGGCAGATGGAAACACGAAGTGGAGCTCAGGCAGTAGTGCTATGGACAGATGGGGAAGAAAGAGGCGGGGACCCTGGTTTAAACCACCCTGTTTATGGTATTTTGTTATAATAGCCTGAACTAAGACAGAACTATTAGTCAATCATGGCCACATGACCATCTTACTATAATTTTACTCCGACCAACATCAACAAGTTTAAAGAGTAAAAGAATCAAAATAATCAGGTGTAAAACAATTGTATGTTTCAGATTTTTTCCATTTTTTTCATATGTTATCCCACATTACTCTCTTAAAATATAATACAATATTTAGTGCAAATACATTGACATTGAAAATGGAAAATTTTTGGAGCAAAATTTATAAGTAAATCCAAATAACATAAATTCTCTACTTGTCCTTTATATGACAACCATGACAATTCAAATTAGAAGGCACCAATCATGAATTCTATTAAAATAAATGTTAGTTCATATTGTTGAAGCTACTCTAAGTTGGAATATAATTGCAACCAATCTAATGAGTTCACAAACTCCTTGATTTTATTCTCTGTTGCAACCTCTCAGTACTAAAATTATAGGATCTTTACAGGGTAGAAACCTATTAGCTTTATCACTTTTTCTTATTGTGTGACTTCCTTTGTAGTACTAGTTCTCTCTTTTCCATCATGATACAGCATGTACAGACATTTTCAACACTGATTCAATTTAATAAGATATTTGGTTATTTAGTAGGCTATTAAAATAATCATTACACCTGGTTACACTTTGTGGCTATTTATCCAAGACAAAATGTAAAATAGTGTAGTATTAGTTATTGTGTTCTATATGCAAGTCTTCTTTCTACTTTAATCTTAGTTCAGGTGATTATATATAATACAGCCCCCAAATTGTCAAAAATTAAAAATGTTTATTATTTACTTGTTCTGAATTTTAGAACAAATAAGTATTAAATAGGACTGTTATGGAGGGAAAAGTAATCCATTTTAGTCTGCTAACTACATTTCTCTAGACGAGGGGCCAGTGAATGTTTTCTGTATAGGATCAGATAATAAATGGTTTATACTTTGCAAATCATAAAATCTTTGTGCAGCTATTCTACTCAGGAATTGTAGTGTGAAATAAGTCATAGACAATATGGAAGAAAACTGGCATATCTGTGTTCCAATTTTTGTATACCAACAAAGAAATAACAGAAACAGAAATCAGGAAAAAATCCCATTTGATATAGCAACAAGAAAAATAAAATGCCCAGGAATAACCTAACCAAGGAAATAAAAGACCTATACTCAAAAAACTACACAACACTGAAAAAAGAAATTAAAGAAGATACAAACAAATGGAAGCACATACTGTGTTCATGGATTGGAAGACTTAACATCATCAAAATGTCCATACTACCCAAAGCAATTTATGGATTCAACACAATCCCAATTAAAATACCAATGACATATTCACAGATGTAGAACAAACATTTCAAAAATTTATATGAAAACAAGTGAACCCGAATAGCCACAGCAATTTTGAAAAAGAACAAAATAGGAGCGATTGCAATACCTAATATCAAAATGTATTACAAGTCCATGATAATCAAAATAGTCTGTTACTGCCATAAGAACATACACGTAGGTCAATGGAACAGAAAACAGCCTAGATATAAACCCAAGTTTCTGTGGGGTTAATACTCAACAAGTGGGGCAAAAGCATAAAATGAAGTAAAAATAACCTCTTCATCAGATGGTGTGGGAAGATCTAGACAGCTACATGAAAAAAAAAAGGAACTTGATCACCAATTTACACCATACACAAACATAAACTCAAGATGGATAAAATACTTAAATAGAAGTCACAACATCATAAAAGTTCTAGAGGAAAACATAAGCTAGAAAATCTCAGATATTCCAAACAGCAATATTTTCACCAATATGTCCCCTAGAGCAAAGGACATAAAGGAAAGAATAAACAAATGGAACTTCATCAAAATAAAAAGCCTCTGCACGGCTAAAGAAAACACCAGCAAAATGAAAAGAGAACCAACATCAGGGAAAATATATTCGCAAATGATACCTCAGACAAGGATTTGATCTCCAAAATGTATAAAGAACTCACGGGACTCCACTGCAGGAAGACAAACGACCCAATCAAAAATGCGCAAGAGACGTGAACAGACACTTCTCCAGGGAGGACACACAGAGGGCCCAGAGACATGAAAAGATGCTCAACATCAGTAGCCATCAGAGAGCTGAAAATTAAAACCACAGTGAGATACCACTTGACACTAGTCAGAGTGGCCACCATAAACAAATCAACAAACAACAAGTGCTGGCAAGGTTGTAGAGAAAAGGGAACCCTAGTGCACTCTTTGTGGCAATGCAGACTGGTACAGCCACTGTGGAAAAAAGTGTGGAATTTCCTCAGAAAACTAAAATTGAAACTGCCTTTTGACCAAGCACTTCCACTGCTGGAATTTATACCTGAAGAATCCTGAAACACCAATTCAAAAGAACCCATGTACTCCAATGTTCATAGCAGCACAATATACAAGAACCAAGTGCTGGAAGCAACCTACATGCCCATCAGTAAATGAGTGGATCAAAAAACTATGGTACATTTTCACAATAGAACACCATGCTTTAGAAAGAAAGCAGGATCTCCTACCATTCGAATCAGCATGGATGGATCTGGGGAGCATTATGCTACGTGAAATAAGCCAGGTGGTAAAAGACAAATACCATATGATCTCCCCTATAAGTGCAACCTGATCAACAAAACAAACAAGCAAGCAAAATATAACCAGAGACATTGAAATGAAGAATAAACTGTCAGTAACCAGAGAGGAGATAGGTAGGAAGGGAATAAAAGGGGAAAGAAGGGGAAGGGTTATCAAGAAAGATGTATAAAGGACACATGGACAAAGACAAAGGGGGTTAGGATCAAGGTTGAGATATGGGGATGGGTGTGGCCTGGGGGAGTATTGGGGAGAAAATGAAGACAACTGTACTGGAACAACAATAAAGAAAGACAAATAAATAAATGAAAAAAAAACTTTATTTATGAAAATGCATGGTAGATTTTGTCCATGGGCTGTGATTTGCCACTCCAGGCCTAAACCCTTATATATTTCTGTCTTCCTGTCTACTCCTTTTTTTTTTTTTTTTTTTTTGCTTTCCAATTGTGATATATTTTCAACTACACATCTCAAAGTCATGCCTTTCACACAGATGCCTTTTCAGTATCCAACATTACTGTGTTCTGTTTTACTGTGTTCTCAGCACCTCTACTTTGGTGTCTGAGAGGCATTCTCACACTAAACATGTCTAAAACTGAAAACTTAATACATCTTTATTCAAAGATGCTCCTTCTAGGATGAAAGTAAACAGAAGCCATATGTTTCCAGTGTCTCAGGCTAAAATGTCTAGACTTATCTTTTAGTCTTTTTTCTCTTTCACTCCAGAATCAATTGATCAGAAATTTCTATAGGCTCTACCTTTACAGTATATCCAGAATCTCACCTTTTGTCTTCACCTCCTTGCGACCACTCTAATTTGAACCTCTATCTCCTCTCTGATGTATTGTAATATCGTTCTAATTTTGACTGACATAATAAGTTTAGAATCGCATACTTTAATTTGAAGAATACATCAAAAATACATTAGAGAAGTCCAGAAGGAAGCTGGATTTCTGTATGTGATAAAATCTCTTATAATTCCCAGATTATAACCAGACAGTAGAACGATTGACCATTATACTGGTATTTTTATTTATAATTTTCTATGTAATTTTCAGAATGGCTGACACAGGACAGTTCTTGCTGTAATGTTAAAAATAGAAATTTGGTTGTTTTTTTTTATAGAAGGGATACAATAAAAGTAAATGCAGTAAATGAAAAATAGTCAGTAAGGAGTATTTTTAAGAGAATAGGATATAAAGCTGTAGATGCAAGTTTGAGGTAGAGTTATTCTTGAGTGTGATCTCATTTGTTTAACTATTGTAACTTTTTATTATTGTTTATGCTATTACAATTGTCCCAGATTTTCCCCCTTTACCTCCCTCTGCCCAGCCAGCAACCCACTTCCATAGTCAATCCCCACACCATTGTCCATGTACCCATGTACATGGGTCCTTCATACATATTCTTTGACTGATCCCTTCACCCTCTTTCAAACAATCCCTACCTCCCTCCTTCCTTCTTACTGCTGTCAGTGTACTTCATGATTCTATGTCTCTGATTCTATTTTTCTCATTTTTTGTTTTGTTCATTAGGTTCTTCTTCTTCTTTTTTTAAAAGATTTTATTCATTTATTTATTTAATTTTTTTAGAGAGAGGGGAAGAGAGGAAGAAATAGAGGGAGAGAAACAGCAATGTGCGGTTGCTTCTCATGTGGCCCCCACTGGGGACCTAGCCTGCAACCCAGGCATGTGCCCTCACTGGGAATAGAACCGGCAACTCTTTGGTTTGTAGCCTGCACTCAATCCACTGAGATACACCAGCCAAGGCGAGGTTCTTCTTATAGGTGAAGTCGTATAGTATTTGCCTTTCACCAACTAGTTTATGTCACTTAGCATAATAGTCTCCAGTTCCTTCTATGCTGTTTCAAAGGTAGAATTTTTTTCTGTCATGTAGTTTATTAATGTATCACAGTTTTTAATAAACTAAATTCTAGTTATATTCACAATATGTATAATTTTGAGATATATATATTTGAATTATGCTATTTGTAAAACCACATTTACCATTTTTTGAAACACACCATTTGTATCTATGCATTTTGCATTAGTTAAAATAAAATTAATCAAATTGTAAATGTGGATTTATAGTTTTAAACTTCATGATGTCTTTTTAAAAATAGATTCCTACTTTTATGTTGATTTGAAGTAGTTTTTTCTTCTAAAATATTATTTCTTTATTATTAGATCACATCAGTAAGTTCATCACCCATTCAAATCCTCTAGATTAGTTTCTTATGGAGTATTTCAATATATGATTCTCACCACATTTTAAAAGTTCTAAGACTCACTATAGGTTGCATATAATAATAGTATGTAAAGTAAAAATAAATAAATTTTAGATATGTACATTTAAATCAAGATCTGTCAAAAAAGAGGGGAATGAGGGGAATGACTATTTAAAATGCTTAAATATTATAACCTAGTGTTATCAATATGAATTTTGCTATAGAAAAATCAATAATGTTAATTTTCACTTTTATAATTAAATCAACAGCTGATTATTTGTCAAAATGAGCAAAGCACAATAATATTGTTTAGTAAGAAATCTAATAATTCCATCAACTTTTAGAAAGATAAAGGCATTTATTTTTAAAAAAATAAAAGAGAGTTGATCTTGTAAGAATCATTATACCAGGATAGAGATGAATGAATACATTTTAATATATTTTTGCTCACAGATGAAGGTTAACAAAACAGAGAGAAAGAATAAAACATACTATATAAGCAGTATACTGCTAATACAAATGCACAAATATAAGTGTTTTTTAAAAAATAAATATTCAAGTCAAACATCAAATGATTGAGGATGAAATTTAAAATAAGTAAAATTTCAATAAAAATAAATCAATTAGCTGTCTAGATATTCATTTAAGCCTTATCTTTAAATCACATTGCCAGGGATTATGCATGTGATAAGTAAGCCACCCAGTAATGTTTTGGATTGAGTGGCTTTTATTATTATTATTCTTTTATAGCCATATTCTTCAAATGGTGTTGATTTTCAGCATTTCCATGACAGTTATGCTCTGTTTCATTCTCTGATTATTTATTTATTGCCACCATCTTATTTCAGATAACATACAGGGTGAGGCAAACTGTAAACCTACAGTTGTATGTGAAACAGTTTATTCTCATATTGTTATTTAGTAATTGTTGCATTATTTTCCATACAAACAATTGTAAACCTACTTTTGCCCAACACTGTATTGTTAAAGACAGCCTTCTAACTTTGATTTGACAAGTTATATTATTTATTTTGATTATAAATTAAGCCTCAAAATAGAGTAACTACAAAGAAAGGCATCATTGGCAAGCTCTTTGGCAGGCCAGCTCTAGTTACTACTCCATATGACCTTTGAAGTAGACAAACAGGGGGAGGGAGAAACGTAAGAGGGATGCTTGGGCAATGCTCCAATTAGTCTGCACTTCAGTTGATATCAAATAAGCTTTTAGTTGAACCTTTCGTCTTTTGTAAATATTACTTTAAATTCTAATCTATACACATTCTGATGCTGCCTTGTTAGCTGTGAGAGAGAGATGCTTATGTCTCAAATGGTGTGGCACATTTTTAGAAACGTGTTACTTTCTCTTATATCTACTCAGATATCTGGGGAAAACCTATTAAACAGTGCAATCATCTGATATCAAAAGCTTAACATGAAAGCACATGGACATTGAGAAAACAAATTTAGTGTAAAATCAACAATCACAAATACTTTTTAAATATATTTTATTGATTATGCTATTATAGTTGTCCCATTTTCCCCCTTCATTCCCCTCCACCCTGCACACCCCATCCCACCCCCATTTCCCCCTTAGTTCATGTCCATGTGTCATAAGTTCTTTAGCTTCTACTTTTCCCACACTATTCTTGCCCTCCCCCTGTCTATTTTCTACCCACCCTCTATGCTACTTACTCTCTGTACCTTTCTCACCTCTCTCCTCCTCCCACTCCCCTCTTGCTAACCCTCCCTGTGATCTCCATTTCTGTGTTTCTGTTCCTGTTCTACTTGTTGGCTTAGTTTGCTTTTGTTTTAGGTGTGGTTGTTAATATTTGTGAGTTTGCTATCTTTTTACTGTCATATTTTTTATCTTCTTTTTCTTAGATAAGTCCCTTTAACATTTCGTATAATAAGGGCTTGGCAATGATGAACTCCTTTAACTTTACCTTATTTGAGAAGCACTTTATCTGCCCTTCCATTCTAAATGACAGCTTTGCTGGATAGAGCAATCTTGGATGTAGGTCCTTGACTTTCATGACTTGGAATACTTCTTTCCAGCCCCTTCTTGCCTGGAAGGTCTCTTTTGAAAAATTAGCTGACAGTCTGATGGGAACTCTTTTGTAGGTGACTCTGCCTTTATCCCTTGCTGCTTCTAGAATTCTCTCCTTCATTTTAATCTTGGCTAATGTAACGATGATGCGCCTTGGTGTGTTCCTCCTTGGATCCACCTTCTTTGGGACTCTCTGAGCTTCCTGGACTTTCTGGAAGTCTATTTCCTTTGCCAGATTGGAGAAGTTCTCCTTTATTATTTGTTGAAATAACATGGCAGATGATGTCTTGCATACATTATGGGAACATGAAGTTGCAGAGTAGTGTCCTTAACAGTCCCAGGACCCTAGAATCAGATACATGAATATGAATCCCTCTGTCAGTGGGAAACTAAGTGCTTTTGGCACTTTAAAACTTGTTTGAATCTCAGCTTCCACACATGGTGTATACAAATAACAATACTGACATCATAATTCAAGATTATTTTCTATAAAATTCTAGGTTCATTGTAGGAGTAAATAAATATTTGTTTTCTTCACTCTCTATGCCACACAAATCTAATTTGCCACAAGTTTATCCCATGTCACAGATCTACATATTATAGCCTTTGATAGCAGAGATCTCTGTAGGAATGAGGCAATACAATGAGACCCACCTTTGGCCTCTGCTATTTGTTAACTGTATTGCAATGATATGCAGAGGAAGGAACCACCTTCGTTCCTTCATGTATTCAGTAGAGTTAATTGTACCAGTTTACCAGTTGGTAAATTAAAAACATATGACATGTTTGCAAAATCCCTGGCCTATTATTTTGTGCTAATGCATAGCTATTTTAATTGTTCTGATTCTAAGAAATTCTGTTCTAAATTTCAGTCTTTTTTCAACTATGGTTTGCTTTATTAAAGTGAATTATTCCCACTCTCAGAAAATCTTTTTAATCTATATTTCTATAGAACTAATCTGTCAATTTGAGGAAAGGGAATCTAAGACATAAAACTCTAATCAAATAAGTAAAATTTGTGTTTGGGGTCACTTAACCATTCAAAGAAAGGAGATTAAGAAAGAATCCTGCTCACCTACCCTAAAATGACTTACTTTAATACAGGCCAATCCAGAGAAGACCACATGACAAATAGCCTATCCTTGTTCATTATATGAATCACATGAGTTTAATCTTGAGGAAAGTGAAACAGGGCTAAAGTTTTCTGTTTCACCAGTGAATCCCATTGAATATTAATAAGTAGTGCTTATTCTAACCTGCCAAGAAGGGCATGTGGAGGAAGAATCTAGGAAGGATGGGCTAGCTGATAGCTGAGACCATTTAAATTTAAATCCATGATAAGAACTGTGATTTTAAATTAAAAACCCTATTCCCAATGCTATCACAGATTCACCAGTATTGACTGGATTCCTAAACAGGGGCTTGCCTACTCTTCTCTGTCCAATAGAACCTCTGCCTCTGAAGAGTACCACTGAGTATCCTCTCCCAGCGGGCCTACTCTTTGAGTGGAGAATTGGCTGGACATCCCTGTTGTTTGCCAAGTTGTTCTCACTAGGATTTGATTAAGAGTACAGTAAAGTTTAAGGGTGTGTGTTTCACATATGTATGTATAGCCTCTTTTAGGTAATATAAATTTTGCCAAATGCCTTGTTATCCCTTATATATAATTCCTTGCCATTCATTCATCCTAAGTAATACTGAAATTTTTGCATAGTCTTGAAGTCTTCCTTTCAATTTCTCTGAATATAAACAATTAAAGGAGGAATTTAATTTGTATCTCAGCATTCTTGTTCTATGTAGACAGGTATACATTAACATATTTGGCTGAAACAATATTGAATGTATTCTAATTGGTACCGGACTTGGCATTTTACCAAGGATAATCTGTCTCACCTAAAAATTGTCAAACTAAAGCTTTAAACAACATAAAGCTGTGACAATTCATGGACTCATAAATAGATGTGAGACAGTGAGGCATAATAAGGAATATAAGCTAACATTTATAATACTTTACTGTTAATTTTAATGAATTAGTCACTAGAATTACCCAACTCATTTATATGTACTCAACTATAAGGTAAGTTCAATCACTGCAGAAAATTGAATAAACTGTCTAAGCCTACTGTCCTGTTACTGCTTTGATGACCTCCCAGTAGGCAGATAGATCAGTTGAGGTATCCAAATTAATCCATCAGTTTCCTAGCAGAGAAAGGAGGCTCGTATGCTTTGCTGATGTTACAGGGTAGGGAGAACACCTAGGGTCAGTGTTTCAGGAGGTGTAGGAAAACTAGTATCAGATGACAGAAAGAAAAGTGAAGAAGTTGCTGAACACTCCATGTCTGCCTCACTGTTGTCCCCTGTATCACAGTGATGTCCATGGAAGTTAACACACCTATGTCAGGCAATGACCCTGCCTTCATAAGTCATTATACGACTACTTGAAAAACAGCACACAGGAGAAAAAGCAGGCTTTTCTAAATTTTTAATCCTAATAAATCTGCCATGACAATATAAACCAAGCTCTTTAATCTAATTATAGAATGAAGACAGTACCCTGGGTTTGCTCTTCTGATTCAAACTGTGGTACATGAGCATTTTCCTGGGTTCCCTAACTGTGCTCCTTTATGCAGGGTCAGAGGGTGTCCTGTAGAAAGCCTGCATGTGCCAGGTGTTACAAAGGGTTTAACTCCACTGCCCTTCCCCAAAAGGGAGGTACAGTCCTCCCTTTTGATTTACAGACACTAAATCTAGTATGCAATATACAAAGTAAAAACTAAGGCATAATTTTAGCAAGTATAAACCATTTTCAAATGCATTCCTTTGTGGTCTGTTTAGTCAGCAAGCATTGCACTCACCTTTATTTGAGTTTCCTAATACCATGAAAACTAAGAAAGCCATTCCTGTGGGATTTTGTGTGCCCTAAAAGGGGGCATATGACAGGGAATGGTTCTTTTTTGGCTCCAATTCACCCAGTGATCGTAACAATACCTTTTACACATAAACAAAACTTTACAGTTAAAAACCTCCCTATTTAGTCTTTTGATTCTTTTAGCTTCTTGTACAAAAGAAAAGCTAACGTCATACTCTCGGTTTATAGATAAAAAGACACAGGAGACAAACAGGGTTAAGCGACTCACAAGAAGCCACATGGATATCCAGGGTAGACTAGGGACGAGAAACCTTGCTTTCTACTAATCCAGTGCTCCTTCAATCCAAACACTATTTTTACCCAAGATCCTGCTTTATGAAATGGACACTTCATCTCTATAATATGTGAGCAACTCTTATAGCTGCTGCTTGAAAATCTTTAATTTTTCTATAGTTAGCATACTTAATTGCACATCATAGGAATTGAGTAAAACAATATAAATGCAAGGGGCCAAAGTTAAGCCTCCTTAAACACATAAAAATGGTCACATTATACAATTAATGTTGTATTATTAACTCCATTTTATTTTCAGGTAACTATGAACCAAAACTCCAAATGTTTTAAAGAAATCACAGAGATGCTTCTGTTAGGATGAAGGCATCATATTGAGAAATAATCTATAGGTGTAAATAAGTTTGTTGAATATATGACCTTCACTATATAAACATTAAGAAATGAGTGTTTTTGAGGGATTCTATTTAATTGATCAGCGTGTAATAATTAATTAAATTTATATAGAGTTAAGTTTGAAAATCTATGAGCCACAAATATAAAGTATATAAAAAACAATTAGACAATGGCCATCAGAACTTTAGATTTATCCTAAGTGTACCTAAGAATTGGCTCTCATTCTAAGTAGAACTTGGAAATATTCTATAATTGTTTATGCCAAAAAAAGCAGCAGGATGCCTTTAGTGCAAACACACAGAAAATATAAAAACTTAGACAAAGCTTTTAATTTTGCTCTGTAGTGTTTGTTCATCCACAAGTTGAAGTCTTTTTCCCCCCAGAGTGTACCCGTTGAGTGCCAATGTAGTCAATATACCCAATATTTGCAACAGGGGCATACTGGATTACTGAGAACACCTCATTTGATTAGTTGATTTTGAAAAATGCTTCACCTTTAGTCCTCCAAATGCCTACCCTCAGGAAAATAAACTCCGTGGAGGTTGTATCTTTAAATGATAGTTACACAGAACATAAATGAACTACCTGATCCCATTTTTAGTGGATTCCCCTCAGGATTCTCAGGACTTCTCAAAGCAAAACATCATATTGGCAAAGGCACCTTTGTTTTTTTCCAGGTTTTTTTTTTTTTTTCCCCTAGCAGATTGTTGTGCTTAGACAAAGTGAAAGCAAACGTACCGCACTGAGCGATGTGTAAAAAGACTGTGCACTCTAGGCTGCCTGTGATCTCTTTCCCCTGCCTGCTTGCCTGCTGCCCCTTGTGCTGCTCTAGGGAGAAGCCAGCACCTCGTGAATATGGGATGCATTTATGGAGAATGAGAAGTCCATAATCAAGAACTGATTACAAGAGCTGCTATCCTAATTCACACTTTCAGGCCTTGTCAGGAGTGTCAGCTGTCCCTGGAGACTCTCAACAGTCTGACGTCAAAGCCCCCTCCAGGGGCTGTTTTTTCTTCCATTTTGGCTGATTTCATAAAATGTCAAATGCAATAAGCCTGCTGGAGTGAGAAATAATTTAGTCTCAACCAATTTGTGTTTCATTGGCATTTCTTTCTTGTTATTGTTTTACCATTAGGTTTCCATTAATGAGACTTAGCGTGGCTGCAGGCTTATTATGCAACGTTGGAAATGTAAAACTTGTTTTCTGGGGGTGTTTGACGTCCTGACATTCAGGCTCTCAAAAGAGTAGTAGCAAAATGACTTAAGTGCTGTATAAATGAAGCCAAAACCCACATTTATTCTGCATTCGTATTACAGACTACTCCAAGCAGTATTTTCCTGACAGACCTGTCTTGGCTAGACCCAAAACACTGGAGCCCACTGTGAGGATCAGCAGGCCACAGGAGGCAAGAGGTCTGTCTGTTCAGCACTTTGGAATACAGCAGCCTTGGCCACTGTTTTCTCTGGGATAGAGAAAGAAGCAAGTGGTCTGCTGGGTTTTCTTACCGAGTACCACTCTGCACACGTTGAACTGTGTTCTCTAAGGAAATTTCACGGAATTGGCTCTATGATTATTACAATAGATATGGTGGAATAAAAGCTTCCCAGGGACAAATGTTTTGTTCATGATATATAGAAATGGTTGAAAAGACTCACCACTTGTGTTTAGAAGTATTTACTTCACATGTGAATTATGAGTGAAGATCCATGTACAGTTGTCCCTACTCGGCTCCTTAGACAAAACAACTAGGGAACACCCTCAGTTTTATTTAATTCATCAGTCTAACAGTTTGCCCTCAGAAGGGAATTGTATATAGGGTATTATTGAGTTAATAGCCATCAGACATATCTGAAGTGATAACATATAGCTAAAATTGGAAATAATGGTTAAGATATATACCATTATTTTCTTTCTTTCTTTTTTTACTTTATTTTTTATTGTTGTTCAAGAACAGTTGTCTCCATTCCCCCCACCACTCACCCCCACCCCAGCCATCCCTACCTCCCATCCTTGATCCTGCCTCCCTTTGGCTTTGTCCTTATGTCCTTTATACCTGTTCCTTCATGATCCTTCCCCTCTGCCCACCATTATAACCTCCCACATCTCCTCTGGTTACTGTCAGTTTGTTCTTTATTTTAATGTATCTGGTTATATTTTGCTTGCTTGTTTGTTTTGTTGATTAGTTTCCACATATAGGGGAGATCATATGGTATGTGTCTTTCACCACCTGGCTTATTTCACTTAGCGTAATGCTCTCCAATTCCATCCATGCTGTTGTGAAGGGTAAGAGCTCCTCCTTTCTTTCTGCTGTGTAGTATTCCATTGTGTAAATGTACCATAGTTTTTTGATCCACTCATTTACCAATGGGCACTTAGGTTGCTTCCAACACTTGGCTACTATAAATTGTGCTGCTATGAACATTAGTGTGCATAGGTTCTTTTGGGTTGGTGTTTCAGGGTTCTTAGAATATAATCCCAGCAGTGGAGTTGCTGGGTCAAGGGGCAGTTCCTGTTTTAGTTTTCTGAGGAAGTTCCATAATTTTTTCCACAGTGGCTGCACCAAGTCTGCACCAAGTGCACTAGGGTTCCCTTTTCTCCACAACCACTCCAGCACTTATTATTTGTTGATTTGCTAATGATGGCCATTCTGTCTAGTGTGAAGTGGTATTTCATTGTGGTTTTTCATTGTGCATCTCTCTTATGGCTAGTGATGCTAAGAACCCTTTCACGTGTCTCTGGGCCTTCTGCTTGGAGAAGTGTTTGTTCAGGTCCATTGTCCATTTTTTAATTGGATTGTTTGTCTTCCTGGAGTTCTTTATATATTTTGGATATCAAACCCTTATCTGAGGTATCATTTGCGAATATATTTCCACATATGGTTGGTCCCCTTTTCATTTTGCTTTTTTTTTTTTTTTTTTTTGCCGTGCAGAAGTTTTAACTCAAAACAACAGAGTTCTTTCAATGCTCTGATGTGTTTTTTATGTATAAAGACAGATTCTTATTGTACTATATTTTAAGACTGAGGCACAATGCACACAGAGAGATGAACAATAAGGGTGAACATTGTTTTCACTATTATCACTGCTTGGCACTGAAACGGGCAGCACCATGTACTAGGAGATATATATTCTATGAGCCAAAATACTTCACCTGACATTCTTCTCCATTATAGGTCTTAAAGAATTATGTCAAGGTATTTAACTTCTCTGTCTTCAGTTTCCTCAGCTGTAGCATGTTTAAAGGCCCTAAAGGTACATGGACTTTCCTGCTGAAATTAACACTTTGTCATTGCAATTAATCTGTAATAAAGTTTAAATGAAATGTCTTGACCCTGGTATGAACCCATCATGAGTGTTTATTGTTTGCATAAGCTAAGCTGTGCCTTTAAAAGGGCAGTTCATTTTATAAAATACAATTAGCTCTAGGACTACTACATTCTGAAAAATGTCTATTTCTAATGACAGTCTACAGGTATCTCTGTTAATCAAATATCTACAAATAATAGAAAATAAATATCTGATACAGAGAATTGGATATATGTGCTCCTCCTACTTTTCTCCTTAAAAACCTGCTTTATCAACACATTTGAAATCAAATTTTTGATGCATGTCAAACATGAATTGATACTTGCTTAATGATAAAAGTAAATAAAGAAAAATAAACACTTAAATTATCTTTGCTTCTGCTTATTATTCTTTATAATAAATTGATATGCTTTGGGTGTGCTCTTGGCTACAAAAATTTTACAATGTATTTTGAATTTTATGAGAGAGAACCTTTTTCTTGACCTCTTTGACCATGGTTATTTGGATGTACTAAAATAATGTTATCATTTAATATATCTAATTATCTGCCATGGAATAATCTAGTCCCTAGATATTAGTGTGCTGTGTAACACCATCAAAATTCACAATCACTGGTTTTGAGATTCTATTACACAGACTTTTATTATCTGCTAAACATAGTAGTATATTGACTATAGAAAATAGGACAAAGCCATCATTGGAGAATCTGCAGTAACTGGAAACATGGACATCCAGGAGTAGAAACAGGATTGAAACAGTTGTAAAAGTAGCCCCCAACCCCCCCCAAAAAATCATGGTACTTGAGTTTGAATATTGAATTGTTCATGCTTTATGGTAGTCTAATACTTCATTAATAGTCTTACAAACTTTGGAGAAAGAGAAAGATTCATAAGTCTGGTATCATAAAAGAGAAACAAGAAACCCTGATCACCATACAGCTAAGATAAATCATTTAAACCTGATTTGGAAAAGAATGAATGAAGAAGATGATTTTATGATGGGTGGCAAGGAGAATAGCAAAGACATCTGACTTCTGATTTCATCAATGGTTGCAAGCTCCACTTCCTAATTCACAGAGAGCATTGGTAGTGCTCCCTAGTGTGTAGAAGGCATTGGTACTGGCATTAGTTGCCATGTGAATAAGTTCTGGGCTGCAGACATGAGCATTAGCCATTGGTAGTAGTAGGTGAATTTGTGTTGCTATCCTCGCTGCTGCTTTTGCAGTAATTTTGGATGTTTTTGGTCAGTTACCCTGGATCCCTCTTTCCACTATGTTCTTAAGTATTATGGTATGTGGACAATATCTTCTTTCTATCTATCTATCTATCTATCTATCTATCTATCTATCTATCTATCTAGTGGAGTTAGTATACAATCTTATATTGGTTATATTAGCTTCAAGAGTACAATATTCCTTCAATAAACCTTTCTGTTTATTCAACCAAAATCATTTACAAATATGCCTTATTGATGATGCAAATGATTAATACAAAAAAATACAGCGATTATTTTTCCCCAACTTTGGGGGGGCTCTGCCCACAGAGCCCCATCCCTCCATCATGGATGAAAATAAAACTACTAAGACATGATCTGCTTAGGGAGAAGAGTGGTCAATCTCTCAAAGGAGAATGACCCAGAGCCCCTTCCTCACTGGGCTTTTATTGGGTTCAAATACACAGGAATACAGGTACGTCAGGTAGCAAGGATCAAACAATGGATAACATTTCAAAGAAATCTGAGGGTTTAATCTAAGTCAGTGTCTGTCAGGAAAGGGGGTTGCAAAACTTTCGGGGACATACTCATTTCCTCCTTGGACCCTTATAATTTAAATGAGAGCACTCTCAGCAAAGCAGGTTTCCCTGGACTTTATGAATTCTTTCTGATGCCTGATCACCCAGGGAACCGCTCTGGCCAGCACAGGGCTGCACCACCCTCCGTCATAGTTTCAGGCTTAAGCCAATTAGACCCAGGAAGCAGGAGGCAAAGGAAGCCATCTCCCATATGGAAATGGGGACTCGGGCTATGTCAGAATAGCTGGGGGGTGAGGCTCCATCACCCTCTCTTTGCTGCAGCCCCCCCGGGTCCTTCCATGAGGGCCTTACATGTGGTCATGCCTGTCTTAGGTGACCCCTCCCCTGATGGAATCTTACCCGTCATTGGCTAACTAACCAAGCATTGGAGGCCAGATATGGATGAAGCAGAAGCGGCACTCCTGCCAGGGAGATAAGCTTTGTCTCCTTAGTGGCTCAGGTCCTCTTGACAAAACAGACCCAGATGAAACGGGTCCCTTGGGCTCTTTCCAGCTGGGCCTGGAGTTGGGGGTTACAACTCCTGAAACCAGGCTGAAGGGTCCGCAACACCAAACATATTAAACTTCACAGAAATAAAAGTTCTTCTGGAATAAGAATGTCTAGCTTTAAAACCACAAAATATGTGTGATTGCAGATAGCTACTTAATCTCTGCATGATTTAATTTCTTTATACTTCTGCACAGCTAAAGAAAACATCAGTAAAATGAAAAGAGAAACAAATATATGGGAAATATATATTTACCAATGATACCTCATGTGGCAGACCCTTCTGCATGGCGTGGGCCCAGCTCCCAATCAGAGATGCACAAGGACCCACGCCCACAGATAGGTTCTCTCATGGGTAGTTAGATTTGCAATATAACTAGGCTGTTTGATGCTTGCTCTTTGCCTAAAATGCCCTCACCTTGCAAGTACTTTACAAAGACCAATGTAACCAGCTGCCTATTCATTTGCTAATGTCCTTCTTCTGTGATGTAATGAGGGGCATTGGCTCCTTTGTTGTAACTGGGATACTGAAGGAGAACCATCTTGTAATGTGAGGAGATATGATTAGAATAAAAGCCTGTCATGGTGGAGGCCGCGGCTTTCTCTCCTCTTGAGAGAAAAGCCATGCTGTCATCCTAATTCCTCCACCAGACTTGGTAGTCAGTGTGTATGTTTTGTTTCATCCATAATGATGCAGACACTGCTGGCCGGTGTCCGCATTAACCTCAGACAAGGGTTTGAGCTCCCCAAAACATAAAGAACTCACATGACACCACACCAGGAAGACAAAAAATCCAATTAAAAAATGGGCAAAGGATCCGAACAGACACCTCTCCAAGGAGGACATATAGAGGGTCCAAAGACATATGAAAGGATGCTCAGCATCACTAGCCAAAAGAAACATGCAAATTAAAACCACAATGAGATTCCACTTCACACCAGTCAGAATGGCCATCATAAATAAATCAACAAACAAGTGCTGGAGAGGTTATAGAGAGAAGGGAACCTTAGCGCACTGTTGGTGGGAATGCAGACTGGTGCAGCCACTATGGAAAACAGTATGAGATTCCCTCAGAAAACTAAAAATGGAACTATCTCTTGACCCAGCAATTCCATTGCTGGCATTATATCCTAATAGTCCTGAAACACCAATTCAAAAGAACCTGTGCACCTCA
Source organism: Anoura caudifer (assembly GCA_004027475.1). NCBI lineage: Eukaryota > Metazoa > Chordata > Mammalia > Chiroptera > Phyllostomidae > Anoura > Anoura caudifer. The sequence continues at coordinate 69,348 of PVKU01006125.1, forward strand.
ATGTTCATAGCAGCATAATTTACTATAGTCAAGTGCTGGAAACAGCCTAAATGCCCCTCGGTAAATGAGTGGATCAAAAAACTGTGGGCCATTTATACAATGGAATATTATGCAGCAGAAAGAAAGAAGGAGCTCCTACCCTTCACAACAGCATGGATGGAACTGGAGAGCATTATGCTAAGTGAAATAAGCCAGGTGATGAAAGACAAATACCATATGATCTCCCCTATAAGTGCAACCTAATGAACAAAAGAAACAAGTGAGCAAAATGTAACCAGAGACACTGAATGAAGAACAAACTAACAGTAACCAGAGGGGATATAGGAGGAGGGTAATGGGGGAAAAAATTGGAAGGTTCAAAAATCATGTATAAAGGACCCATGGACAATGACAATGTGGGGGGGTTGCAGATTGAATGTGGGAGAAGGAGGTCGACAGGGCAGGGGAGAGCAATTGGGGAAAATGGGGACAACTGTAATTGAATAACAATTTTTTTAATAGAGGTAATATCTCACAAATTTCTAATAATGATTACATGAGATAATACTGGTTAAATATTTAGCATAGTGATCTGGATTTATAAATTAATGAAGATTAGTTTGCTGATTAAATGAGAATAGTAATAACAACATATTATGCCAATCAGTAATGGAAATCCACACCTATGCATTTCAATATTCTGATTTTCATAAAAGCAGCTATCATTAAGATTACAACTTTAAATGAAAGTGCTTAGGACTATATTATCTCAATTTTTTTTCTTCAAAGTTAATTTTTAGGTCATTTATAAAATTCACACTTCTTCCCCCCATCCATTATATATGTCTATTTTCTTTAAGACTTGTCTACATTCTGAATTAATGTAGAAAATAAAGACCTTGTTACAAAGCTTGGTAATATTTTAGATGCAGTAAGTATTTTAAAAATGCTTAGAAAACTCAAATAAAACACACTTGTAGATTTGCAGTCAACTATTTACACATATAAGTAAAAAAGATAATGGAACATTTAAAAGCATCCATGAATATAAAAACTTAGAAATTTGTCTATTGATTTTATAGGAAAAACAAAACAAAATATAAAGCAACAAAAAGATACATAAGTATGTATTCACACACAGTAGTTAATTTCATTCATTTCACTATTTAAATAAAATTATTTAGACAGCTTTTATATTATATTTAAATTTAACTGAGTAGAATCAATAATCTGATATAATTAGAAGAGAAATTTTGTGAAATCTGAGTATATAGATCTATATATAAATATAGGCTCTGGCAGATAATTTAAGTAGACTAAAATTATATGGGTTTGTGAAATGCTTATATTTCATATATCTATGCAAATATGTATTTATTTGCATACATACATTTTCTCCTTAAAACCTACTAGGTATATCATGAATAGTGTGATTAGCAATTAGCCTTAATCCTTTGGTCTCAGATACACTTCTATTACCTGTTAAAACCAATATGTTTTGGTATTTGACCTAGACAACCACTATTATTGAAATCTCCATTTTTAAAATATCTCAGTTAGCAAAGGTTGTTAAAAAACACTTTTTCCTTTAAGAATGTGTGTGGTGCATTTAAATATGTAAATGTGAGTGATTAATGTATTCCCCAAGCTATTATAACTAGAACATTTTATGCTATAATTAAAAGAATTACTCATCTACTATAACTCAAGTAATGAAATCATAAGGTAATAGGAATTTACAATAGAAAATCAGCCTTGTTTTGATAAAAAAATCGAGTCTCTAGATTATTGCTCATGGCAAAAACATAAGAATGAGTATTCAAGGACAGCTAAAAATTGATGGAATATTTCCCTTCACTATTATTACCTCCCAGCATTCAGGTCACCTGTCATTCACTTTCTCTCACTTTATCTCTTGGGTCATTTAAGTTTGTGATTGAATAATATAATACTTTAAAATTCTTAAAAACATATCTTCATGTTAAGCTTCCTTTGGGCTAATATGATACATATCGATTACAGTATAGATGAATTATTTTGAAATTAAAGTAGGCAAATATTAAGAAATTCATAGCCTGATCCTTTCCTCAATGAACAAAATTCTTGACTTCCTGCATCTCTATAGTCTCATTGAACCCATGTTACCATTTAAACTTTGCTAGAATTTCTTGCTTAAGTTTTCTTTATTTTCTGACTTCACATCCATTCTCTACTTTTTCTTATAGCTGTTTATAACTGAGCTAATTTCTATCCTCTATCAAACTGTGAGCCCTTCAGAAGGAAAATCTGTATTTATCTTTCTATACTTAATGCAGTAGCTGTCACATGGAAGGCACAAAATAACACTTTTATAGTAATAGTTAAATAAATGAAGGATCAGATGACCATGTAATTGAAGTAAGTAAACTAAAAATGTGTGTATGGACAAAATCTCAACATAATTTACTAATCTTAAAAATTTATAATGTATTTTGACACTTTCAGGAAAATAAAATAATTCATATTACAATTTCATATTCTTCTCATTTTACCCCAGAAAGTTTTCTATCTCTATTTTTCAAAATTTGAAAACTATGTGCTTTGGTTTTTGTAATACTGAAACGAAGTCTGTGTACTATTGAAAAAATATTTAATAATAAATGATCTAGATTAGTCACTATCTTAAATATTTCCTGGGTAGGAACATGTGTATATCTCCATTTATCCCACCAAGGCAACACTTTATAGTAAATTTTGCATAACTTCTTTTCTAAATGAAAACAAAAACAAAAATAGAAATTACTTTAATCCATATGTATGAGTCAGAAATATCTTTCAGCCTTGGCTGGTGTAGCTCAGTGGATTGAGCGCGGGCTGTGAACCAAAGGGTCGCGGTTCGATTCCCAGTCAGGGCACATGCCTGGGTTGCAGGCCAGGTCCCCGGTGGGGGCCATGTGAGAGGCAACCACACATTGATGTTTCTCTCCCTCTCTTTCTCCCTCCCTTCCCCTCTCTCTAAAAATAAAGAAATAAAAAAAGAAATATCTTTCAGAATTGGAAATATTAATATTCTAAGCATCTGTATATTTAAACACACATACACATATAGACTTCATATTTATTAAACAAAAATAAAACATTCTTTTGCCAATGAATATGTGGGTAATGAAAGCAAGCCTATAAAGAGATTCACAGCCTTCGCCTGATTGCTTCATTGGTTGGAGCATCATCCTCTACACCAAAGGGTCATGGGTTCAATTGCAAGTCAAAGTTGCAGGTTTGATCCCTGGTTGGGTCACATACATTGTGACCCAACACTCTCCCTTCCTCTCTCTCTCTCTCCCTCTCTGTCTCTCTCTGTAGAATCAATAAAAGAGCATATCTTCAGGTGAGGATTAAATAATAACAATAACAATAAATAAAGAGATTCATACATTCCAGACAATAAAATCAGAATTATCCATTACATTTTTCACAAATCAACTGGAAAAATCCCAAAATTATCAGTGGTTGTTCCTTTACCTCTGGAGCTTTATAGTTTGAAGGGGATATGACAATATAAAACTTTTAGATTAAAAGTGAAGACTTCTTACTGTGAAACATAAAAGTCTCAGACTGTTCTAATCATCGAATACTATTCTTTCTCCTCCTGTTTCTTTTTTCATACTATGTATCTTCTGTGTCAAACATGACTGTAAGAAAGAAGGTTAACTCTACCTAAACAAACAGCAAAGATTTTCTGAATAATGTTAAGAAGCCAGAAACTGCTGGGAACCTAATATCAGGATTTATAAACAGATTAAGAAAAAAATACCAACCATGCTTAGCAGAAATAGTCTAATTAAGACTCTGCCCCTACCACCGTAGAAGATTCACAGCAGGCCTTGGTGCAGCGTTTAATGAACACCATCTTATTGCTGTAAATGAACCCTTACCACTCCTCTCTGTGCCTCCAATTTCAGATCCAAAGCTTTGTGTGGGAGCGATTGATTAGCTGCACCCAGGACACTTGCCCAAACCTTTGCTCATCAGGAGCAGAGAAATGGAAGTCAGTCCTCCTGTCACTGCCTTGATGATATGCAGAACACTACATCTCACAACAATAACACACACACTGGAGAGTCTTCCAAAGCAAGGCAGAAAACTGAGCTAAGAACATTAAAAAGAAACAAACTGAAGTGTCCTTGGCCTTCTTTCCATTGTCTCATCCTTGCCTAGGATCTAAGTTCCTAATAAATGGCTACTGATTCTGTTGCTCCATCTCAAAACCCATTCCTGGGCTTTACATTCTTATGTCCACATATGAGGACTGTTTATACATACATCTCAAAAATAAACATAAAATCTCATGGATTCCCCCTTCTCACTCCCCTCCCTTCAAATGCTTGCTCCTTAATACTTTTCTCAGCAAAAATTTCACCATCATCTAACTGCCTGATTTAGTATAAATCAGGTATTTATACTAAAAATTGTTTCCTCTCTTATCTTTCCAATACATGCAATGAATTATTACCAAAATAGACCACTTCTACATCAATTGTCTACTATCAATTGTCATCATGTCCCCCACTCAAGCCTTCTATATTTGTCAATTTGACTATGACAAATTCCTCTTTTCTTACCTTTAGTTTTCCTTCTCTTCCATGCAGTCAATATGATCTTTCTGAAACCGAAATCATATAAAGCCAAATACCTTCTTAAAGGGATTTGAAAACTTCCTGTGATTTTCAATGAGTTTGACACATTTTGTTACTGAGGCTCACCTCTCACAATTTTCTTAGCATGCTTGAACCATATTAAATTGCACTGCATCTATATTTTTAAAATATTTTATATATTTTTAAGATAGGGTAAGAAAAAAGAAATAAATAACTATTCTCGTTAAGTATAAGACATTTTTTCAAAAATATCAAAATATAATAAAAATATGCTATGTGTAGCTGAAAAGTACCAATATCTAGAATTCCAGAGTATTTGTATTTCATGTATCTTCCATGTCTTAGCATGATTGTCTACCTCACCACTAATCCACCCTTCACAAGCTAATTTTCCATCATCTTTCAAAATTCTACTTAAGATTTGTATCTTGATAACATTTTTAAAAGATTTTATGTATTTATTTTTAGAGAGAGTGGAAGGGAAGGAGAAAGAGTGGGAGAGAAACATTAATGTGTGGTTGTCTTTTGTGCACCCTCTACTGGGGACCTAGCCTGCAACCTAGGCATGCGCCCTAACTGGGAATTGAACTGGCGACCCTTTGGTTCACAGGCCCGTGCTCAATCCACTGAGCTACATCAGCCAGGTATCCTTCATAAAATTTTAATGTCCCACCATCTAGCACTATCCTGCATAATTTAGGATACTCTGAGTACCTTTATATTATCCTCACTTAGCACCTGTTATTGCCCCTACCTTCCTAGCTACACAGAGTGGTAGGCTGAATAATGGCTCCATATGTCAATGCCCTAACCCTCAGGACCTGGAAATTTTATATTATATGGTAAAAGGGACATTGTAGGTATGATTACATTGAGGTTCTTGAAATGAGCAGATTATCTTGGATTATCTATGTGGGTCCAATATAATCTCTAGAGTCCTCCTTAGCAAAAGGAGAGAGAGCAGGGTAAGTAGTAGATGTGATAGGGAAGAAAAACAAGGAATGCATGTAAGGAATGGGCCACAAACCAAGAATTACAAAAAACACTGAGTACTGAATAAAGGAAGCAAACACTTTTCCTCTCAGAGATATCAGAAAGGAATCAGCCCAGCAATATTTTTAAGTTTAGCAGAGTGACATAGATTTGGACTTCTGACCTCCAGAGCTGTAAGACAATAAACTTTTGTTGTTTTAAGAGACTAAGTTTGTGCTAACTTTTAAAAAATTCATGCACATGGTCAAATGTACATGCTGTTTTAAAATCTCTGTCACTATGAAATGGCTTGATGATAAAGATCATGTATTTATCTCTGTAACCCTATACCTAATAAAATGACCAGCACAGTATAGGGAGTAATATGTGTTTAGATGAAAGAATGAATAAACAAATTTATAAATAAAGACCTGTATAAAATTTTTCTGATTTTATAGGAGTCTTTGGACTCACAATTTATTCTGATAAGGGTCAATGGCTATGCAGACTCCATATATCTAAGATGTAGTGAAAATATCCTGACCCACTTGAGAGGGTCTCACAGATTGCACCCTCCAAAAGCAGGGGCAGAGTCTGAGGTGCATGATGTTTATTAGGGGTGCCCACATGTGAAAAGAGCATCAAGCCCAGAAACTATAACAATGGGAGGCAGCCATGACAAAACTTCAGAGCAATACCCTGGGGGTTATGGAGTGAGCCTTCTTGTGAGAGTGTCCACAAAGGCGAGGGCTTTGTGTCCTGTCTTGTTCATTTACAAAATGAAGCTGCTCAGGGAAGACAGTGACCTGGATGAGCTGATCTCTGCAATTGAGGAAGACCCTGAAAGAGCCTCGAGGGAATCATCTGGGTAGAGAATATCTCTTTTAAGGGGTATCTTGGCATCACATCTGTATCTCTCTATCTTTATGCATTTTGGCAAGTTGTCTTAGTCCCACATAGTGAAGAATGAGTGGAAGTCAAATACACCATCATTTCCTTCTTTAAAGTACATACATAAGTACTTTATCTGGGTTGAAATTTACTAAATTTCACATTTTATTTTAAGAGTGGAAAAATTAAAGAGGTAAGATATTGAGAACTAATGGACCAATTAGAGTACTTACCAGAATTACCAGTAATGAGTTATTTGAATAGACATATAAACTTCAGCTTTGCTAGAGTTGAGGGAACATGTGGTTTGTGTGAAATAGAATATGACAAAAGAATAAAGACTTGGCTTTTCTCCATGCTTCCTGCTTTGAAAGCAAAATAAAACCATCCTACAAATTTCATGTGTTTTTAATAAGCAAATAAAGCTAAACACATGTCATAACATAGTTTTCAAACTATGCTCAGTCAATGCGTACATTTTTAATGTAGTCTAGTAAATAAAACATAACAAAGTAAAAGTTGTTGATTGAAAAGGATGACAACAAAGCCTTTGATAATGTACTTATTATGGCAAAAATAAGCAAATTTGCATTAAGTCAATTTTAAACAAACACACAGTGCACACACCCAATTCAGCAGAGATGGAAATGTGTTCAATATAAAGAACATTAAGTAACGGCACTTGTGTTTAACCAATTAATTTATTGGCTTTGAATCATCACTCCTACCTGAATGTAACATAGATAATTTTAAAAATTCTCTCTTGCCCCAGTTTTTGCTTTTGACTAGGGACCAGCATCCCTCCTGCTTGAGCAGCTGATTAACGACTTTGCTTTCCTGCTGTCACACTCAGGGTCACTCTGCCTTGCCCTAATCACCCAAGGGCCAACTATCAGACAATTAGAGACACCTCTCTGACCCAAAGCCCAAGAGATTACCCATCCACAAGGAGTTGGAAACCTGGCTAATCCATGCCACCTTTGCACATAAGCTGCCTCATATAGCTCCACACCTTTCTGTTACCCTGTTTGAGGTTACGACCCCTTTGGGGAGCTTACCTGGCAGCCTACTTTTCTGCAGAGTTGTAAATAACATTCTGTGAGGCAGTGAAACTAGAGAGAGCTGCCTATGGGGCAAGCTACCCCCCAATTTCTATAACCATCTAAAAACCCAGAAACAGAAACTAAAAATCTGGGCCTTCGGGCAGCTAGAAATGAAAAACAAAACAACAACAACAACAAAAGAATGAAAGTAACATATACTAGCTTTTTAACTTGAAAAGTCCATAGTTTGACCCAATTGTAAATACATGATTTATTAAAGAATTTATATAACAGAAAGATAAAAAGAGGGCTGATTGACGTTTGTGCCTATACAAGTTCAGAATTATCTTTAACATTTGCTAAATTATACCAATTGGCAAAGTTTCATAAGCTCAAATTATAGTTATACCTGCAGATGTCATTCATTTAAGTATAGTACCCTTTATAACCTTAGAAGAATAACAAATATAAGATGGTGAAAATAGGTATGTATGTCTCACCATAACTTTAACCTTGCCTAAGTTTCAGTCATTATGTCCCTTGCCCTAAAACAATCCCCAAAACACTCCAATTCAATGAGGAATAAATTAAAATTAAATTAAGTATTTGGCACTTACACAATAGCTTGACAAAACGGGACCTTATATTTCACAATAATTATACCCTTTGCCCTAAAAAGTCCCATAAACATTCTGTCTCAATGAGTAATAAATTAAAATTAAATTAAGTACTTGGCACTTACACAATGGCTTGATAAAATGGGACCCAGTGGACTACCAGTTAAAATAGTTGATATAATCCAATATAAGTTAAAACAAGGCCTGTGAGGACTCGAACATTATATAAGATCTAATTAATGAATGGATGATTGTTTCCCACTGTTTCTCAATTTGAAAGCCTGTTTTGTGTGGTCTTACAGCTGAAAAGAATAAATGGCACCTTGCGGAGAGTTATTACAACCTTAAAGGCCCCATATCCACCACTCAATATTATTATTATAATTACTACCTACATCCAATCAGCAACTAGTAAATATTTTGCTATTACAGATTTAGCTAATATGTTCTCTCCAGTGCCTACTTCAACAGCCACTGGAGTTTACCTTTGCCTTCAAAGGGGCAAAATGTTACCTTATTAGACTAACCCAGAAGTAGCAACACAGCTTTGCCATCACAAGCAAACTTGGTGTGAAATTTCTTAACTATATGCCGCATTCCTTCAGGGACACAGGTATGACACTACACTGATGACATTCTCCTCCAAGGAGTTTTACATGACACACAGATTGAGGACATACATCTAATAACTTTTAGTCCTTTTATGATTCCAGAGTCAACATACTGCTCATTTATAAATTTTACTTAATTTCACAGATACAAGTGCTTACAAATCACTCCAACTTAAGGTGAGCCTCCTCCAAAAATAAGGCTCTAGAATCTGCCCAAATTAAACTTTGTAGACATTCATATCAGTGCCCTCAGAGACCTCCTCATTGCAGAGGCTTTAGCAATCTTCTGTCGTGCCTCCTGGAATCTCTGGACTACCTGTGACGGCCATAAATTCCTCATGGGCTTCCAATGCAAGAACTTGTCCTATGAATCATTGCGCTATACATATATATACAGGGTGGGAGAAGTTGAGTTAGCCAAAAATTTCATTTTTCCTTTTTTTTTTCTGTAAGATGGCTCTAGTAGCATTTGGTTGTCTTTAACGTCATTAGAAACAATTCCATTGCATTGTATTGTGACAGCTGCCATATCAGGGTGCATTTAAAAAATAAACATCAAAATTGATCAATTTTTGCGCAGCCATTTTAATATTGAAGATGAAAGAGACTATGTAACATTTTCACCATATTATGCTTTATTATTTCAAGAAAGGTAGAACGCAACTGAAACACACGCAAGAAGATCTGTGCAGTGTACGGAGAAGGTGCTGTGAAAGTGTCAAAAGTGGTTTGAAAAGTTTTGTGCTGGAGATTTCTTGCTGGATGATGCCCCAGGGTCAGGTAAACCAGTTGAAGTTGATAGTGATCAAACTGGGAAATTAATCGAGAGCAATCAACATTCTACCATATGGGAGATAGTAGACATACTCAAAATATCCAAATTAATAACGTTACTGGTGAAAATGAAAAAATGTGTATTTTATTTTATAGAAAAGAAACTAAACAGACTTTTTGGCCAACCAAATAGGTTTGCAATCATGAGTATGTAAAACAGAGTTTATTCTTATACTATTATTTCTTAGTTATTGTATTATCTTCCATACTAATAGCTGTACACCTACTTTTGCCCCGCCCTGTACTATTGCTGGCCAACTACTGGGCTTTATTGATACTATTATCATAGATCTTGATACTGTTCTCACAGATCCTGAGCCTGTGACCCTCCATGCTGAGCTGCCCGTTATGCTTTCTGTCACAGAAACAGTATTCCACAGGTTCAGCCCAGATACAAGGATACCTCAATCATGGATGGAAGCAGATCTGGCTCCTCTAATAAATTCACCTACAGAAAGAAATGAAATCTTTTTCGCCTCAGGCCTTTGCCAGGTGCCATGATGTTAGAAAAGGTCACCCCTTCCAAAGCCCCCATGACTGGCTGGGAGCCCCGTTTGATGAACTGAGTAAGTAGAAAAGGGGTCTATAGGTGTTCTGCCAGTATCCTAAGTGCTAAAGCCCAGCGGAATGCTGCTCCTCTCCATCTCTGCCTGGATAAAGAACGGCACCCGAAGGTCAGTGTACTTGGCCACGCTGCAGGCAGTCACCATAACAATGGATGTCAGCAAATGACTCCATCTGCACACTTTCTGCACCTTTAGGTTATTGCCTGAAAGCTGTCCATTCTAGGGTAAAAAAAGCTCTGAGACTCTCTTGCTTCACATGTACCCAAAATATAAATCTAAGTTAATATGTTCATGTATCTCTTTGTGTGAGAAAACCATGATACAAAGCCTCACTAGGTGACCTTTGGAGTGCCTGACTCTACTGATCTTGACCAAGGCACATATTTCCCTCCTTAGAACACACAATGAGCTCTTTAAAAAAAGGCATTCAATGGAACTTTTATCTCCCAGATTGGTCCCAGGCAGCTAGTTCAACTGAGAAATCTAAAAGATTCATCGAAAGATTCCTATTTCAGTTGGAAAATGACGAATAGACTAGTAACTGCATCTGTATCTGGTCCCAGGACTCAATCTTTCTTAATTAAGTCAAAGTCCTTTGGATGACTCCCATTAAGATCAACCTTAAAAATTCTTCCCATTGCTCTTTTCTGTATTTAAAATTGGACAATTTTCATTCCCATGTGTTATACCCCTGCCTCTGTTGAAACATATACCGGTACTTTTACATGCCACACTTTTCTATGTTGTTTAGAGAAACGTAAGTTGTAATCTGTGAAAGTCCTCTCTGCTAAATAACTACTCGAATAACCCAAAATAACCAAATTCAAAACTTTTGTCAAGACTTTGAGGGGCCAATTTATAGTTTTTTGCTGTTTATTTAAAAGTTGTCTTAACAGAGTTTTGAGGCCTGGGTTAGAGGGCAGTCAGTTCTCCTTTTCTGAACAACTGCTTTAAGTTTACATTCCCAACATCCCCTCCCTGTGTTCTCACAGTCCTGGCCACTGTACATCTGCCCTAACTGCTCCAGTGTCAAGTGTCAGATAACCAGTGACAGTCCCTGGGCTGTACAGCCTAATAAATTGTTCAAATTAGCCAATCCAAAGGGACCCAGAAAATCCTGGATAAACTCACCCATTTTACTTTACATAAATTGTTCTCTCTGTGATCCTACCTGGAAGTTTTCTCTCATTTGGAGATCTAAGCACAGAGTTCTGATGTCAACCTCTCCAAGTACCTTTGTGTTGTGTCTTCCCATTAAAAGAATCTAAATTGTATAAACCATATACACACATTTTACTGAGTCTCCCACTAAAGTTGGAGTACCCATCCCTGTCCCTATACTTTGTAGAAAATGTTCAATATGACTTTCGTGGACAAAGTGATGTTTGTGGAAATGACAGTGTACCTGTTCTGAGTCACAGCCTGCAGAGACATTCCAGGCTTCTTCACACTGGTTCTTTTGCCATCAGCACAAGAAAAGCTAGTCTGGGGTAGCTGCTATTGCTTTAGGTATAAGTTAGGTGGAGCCAAGCCTCTCTAACCAAGGTCAGCTGTATCCACACATTTAAGGAAAGCGATCCAGCCACATTGATGCAGGACGAGTCATTCCTATAGGCACATATTAATACCAAATAAATAATTACTGTATGCCAAAGAAATTTTGAGGTTATTTACAGCAATAGCCAACCGATACAATATGACTACACTTAGTACTAAGTCTTATAATTACATTTAAAAAGAGAAAAGCTTGCAACTGTAGAAATTCGATATAGTATAGCATTTGCCAACTATGGCTGACCTAAATAACAAATAGATCTATCTTCTCCTTAAAAAGACTGAAAATATTTTGCAGAAGCAAGAGTGGAATAGGACATCTGGATGACATCAAATGGTCCTAGAGCATCGTCATCCAACAGTAAAACTACAGGCACAAATGCTTAAAATAGTGATACAAATTTGTCAAAGACTTTAACAGTCTTGACTCTATGTAAAGTAGCCATGTAAAGTTATTTCATCAAAACAAACAAAAAATGTATTCTTTTCATGTGAATTAGAACATCACTTCTCTCTCTAATGGGTGAAGAGCAATTGAGTGTTATCCTGAGCATCACTTTTCTCAAGGTGGAGAATCTGAAGGAACTAGAATGAACCAGGATTGGATGCTGGACACAGCTCTCATCACCGAGCTCCAGCAGAAACTGTTCCAGTGGCAGGTAGAACCCCTCTATAGATCATATTATACAGAAGGCATAGACATTCATAGGATAGTCAATAACATCTCTTCAAGAAAAATATGTTATTAGATGTTACTAGATGTGGCTATGTCATGTCACTTTAAAGTGACATATTTAATTTCCAAGTAGAAAATAAGGTCAGAGAGGCAAAGGTGGGGAATTACAAGGAAATCCACTTAATTAATAAGAGAACCTATGTAATGCTTCTATTTCCCACAATGGTTTACAGGTAAGTTCATGAAAATAAACCATTGTTTATAACATAAAATATTTTTAAATGGCACAAAATGTACTTTATAGAAAAATTTCAAAGCAGCCAAAGACTTAGGAAAACTAAATGTCAAGATATTGATATGTTTCTGAGACTTGACACTATATCAAAATGTCATCAAATGCAAAAAGTAAATGAAACTATAAAGTAGTTATTGCTTTTAGATTTTTTTGACCTTATATTTATGGAAAAAGACACAAATAGAAATTCTATGAACGATTAAATGCTAAGTATTATGGGGAAAACAAGAAAATATAATATCTATAATCTTTATAAGAAACTTGTATTCTAAAAACCACACAAGTCCACAATATGAAATGAACCTAAGGCAAAAGAGAATTAAACAACATTTTTACAGGAGAAATAGGTCTTTATCTTAGGGATGAGGATCCTGTCACATGGTTCATTACATTTACTGGGCTCTAGTTATGACTCTACTTCAATTCAGCTATGTGGACTTCAAAGTACTAAAAGCTTGATGTCAAGTTCAAGGATAATTTATTTATTTAAGGGTTTTCACATGAATGTAAATAGGAAGATAGTGATGCTTCACTAAGCATGGTAGAGATTAAGAAATAAGAAAAAATATCATTTAGTGCAATATGAAATGGATCTTAAAGGGCAGAGTCAAAGATATGAGAAGTAAGCAAAGAGCAAGAATTTAAATTGTCAGTTTAAAGATCAATGATTAGAAAGTCTATCCCTGGCTTGTGTAGCTCAGTGGGTTGAGTGCAGGCCTGTGAACCAAAGGGTTGATGGTTTGATTCCCAGTCAGGGCACATGCCTGGGTTGCTGCCCAGGTCCCCAGTAGGGGGCATGTGAGAGGCAACCACACATTAATATTTCTTTCCTTCTCCTTCTCTCTCCCTAACCTGTTCTCTAAAAATAAATAAATAAGGTCTTTTAAAAAAAGAGAGTCTAGCATGACTCAGTATATGTATATAAAGGGTTAAAATTAAAATTCAAAAGTACTAGAATTTATATCATGTGCATTAATGAATTTAACATACATTATATATAATATGAACTTTATTTAAGCAATGCAAAGAAGATTTGGAGTAGAGTATATTAATGCCCCATTATCAAACCACAGTTTTTAAAAATTTGACTGCTATGTAAATATAATAAAAACAAATTAAATATGAAAAATAATTGAAATTTTGGTATAAGAATTGACATCTGCTTTATGCTTACAGGGCAATCAAAGGACATATATATTAAAGGCATGATAAAATCATTAAATTTTATTATTGAAAGCATTTAAGAACATTTATTCCAACCAATTAAATATTACTTAAGTCTCTTCTAAAATACATCTGGAATTTGGGGTTAGCCCATGCTTGAAAACCCCTGGGACTTACTCCCTTCATTTTTTCTTTCAATACTCAATTTGTTCATTGAATATTTCTTATTCTTATACTGATCTGAAATTTATTTCACTTCTTAGCCCTCTGTAATTTTATCTTTTCCAAGCTTATACCAATATTCACTTCAACCATAATTTTATGACATAGTATTAAGTCCCCATACAAATAACCTAATTTTATTATGTTTTTTGAAAGTACAGTATCCATATTCAAACTAAGAATTACTGTATAGCATATTCAGTCTACAGTAGAGGGAAGTTGCTATTCTTAATATTATAAATTGTATATTCAATTTGCATAACATATATCTTTTCTTGGTCATGACATAATATTGTCTCAGATTAAATATAACATCAGGTCATAAGGTTTAATTATTTTTCACAATACTATTATTTAAAATATTTGTTTATTCTGAAGTTACTGTTTTGTAAACAAGTACAAAACTACTCTCACATCTGTCAAATGTGTGCTTGTCACTTAAATCTCTGAAAACTGCCATTATTTTTACATTTTAATTTGTTATCAAATATAAAAATCACCCCATTTGTGGAATACAAAAAGTTAATAAGTATATTTTCTATATTTTGTTAAAATATTAAAAATACAGAATAGGAATGGGTGAAAAGCTGAAAGGATTAAGAAGTACAAATAGATAGTTACAGAATAGCCATTGGGATGTACAGGACAGTGTGGGAAATGGAGCAGCCAAAGAACTTATACTTATGACCCATGGACATGAACAATGGTGTGGGGATTATCTGAGGGCATGGGGAGGTGCTGGGTGGAGGGGGGGAAAGGGGAAAAGATTGGGACAACTGTAATAGCATAATCAATAAAATGCAATTAAAAATAAATCTGATAGAGAAAAAATAATGTAAGTTAATCAAAACTAATCCATGATTAATTGGACTAAAGTCTACATCTTGCTAAGAAACAAGGTAATAATGGGAATGCAACTTGAAAAATGGAAATGAAGGATATCAAAAAGCTTCTGTACAATAAAGATAAAAAAGTAAGACATGCATTCTTTAATTTAATCACCGTACTTAAAATCAGTGCTTTATTCTCTGCCAAGTAGATACTCAAATAAGTATATTCCACGTGCTATTTTGTATTGTTACATACTGTGTTGCTTTCCAGTTTCCTCTTCTCACCTATAAGGAAAATTCCTCAAGGGTAGAAAAGAACACGAACCATACACTACTGATAACTCCACAGTAACCAAGACAAAACTGGTCATACAGAATTTCCAAATACTTGCACAATGATTGATTTAATAAAATATCTTATTAAACTTTATGGTTAAAATTATACCTGGCTGGTGTGGTTCAATGGATTAAGTGCCAACCTGAGAACTAAAGGCTCACCTGTTTGACTCCCAGTTGGGGCACAGGCCTGGGTTGTGGGCCAGGTCCCCAGTAGGGGGCATGAGAGAGGCAACCACACATTAATGTTTCTCTCCCTCACCCTCCCTTCTGCTCTCTCTAAAAATAAATGAATAAAACCTTTAAAAAAATTATGTTCACATTATCAATAGTTAAGGCCTTTTAAAATTTGGCAATATATTTCTGCATTTATTTTTAAAAAGTGGATATATAAAGAATAAAATAGCATTAAAATTTTAAAAAATATTTAAGCCATTTTCAAATATAGAATTCCATATGAAATATGAAACACAACAAGTCAATTAAATGAGCCAGAATATCACTCCACAGCTTCCTAGCTATTAGCAGCTGTGTGGATCCTCTCTCAGCTGGAAGTGACTAACTCTAGGTGTCACAGCATCCTGCTGACAACTTAGCTCTTCTATGACAGTAGTGATTAAACATTATCCACATTTTTTTTATTTCATAAAACTGAATTATAATTTTCAAGGCAAATAAAAGATTCACTTGTCACAAATATTCATAGAGCTGTCCTTAAATAATACCATGAGATCAGACTCCTTCCACCAAACTCTCAGAGTAGATATTCAAAATCTCAATACAACCTGTCAAAAAATGAAAATTAACTCCTTATTCATCTTCCAAGTACAGGGAAAGTTGACTGTGGCCATAATAAAGCACAGTGATATTTTTAAAATGGTTCCATGAAGAGCTCAATTCTTTCCAAAAGTGAGGCTAACAGAGAAAAGCTAACAAAGGAGGCTTTTGTCTTCCCATGTCATTTTATAATACTCTGGTTTTTATATTTTCTTCCCAAAGATATAAAGTATAAGAACCAAGAAAACCCAAACTATATATTGATAGGATTAGAAGTTAAAGCTGTGTATGATTAAAAGACATGAACTCTTCCAGTCTTTCAGGTTGATTAATGACTGGAATTCTCTTTTGCAACTTCCTAAGAAACAAATTAAGGAGCTGGAGAGAGCAGGGTGAAGGGGGACAAAGGGGAGAACAAATGGGACAACTGTAATAGCATAATAAATAAAATACACTTTAAAAAAGGAACCATTTAAGCAGCCAAAACTGTCGTTTTAGGTTCAGCTCCACTCCACCTGTTGGAGGACTGAAGGAGCTCTGGACCAGATGCTGCTTAGAACTGATGCATTCATTTTCTGTGACAGCTTTTCCATTCGATACCTCTAATAACAAACCTGCGGTGCTAAGTATTACTTTGTGGCACAGTTAGGGAATCTTCAAAAAATGGTCCATTTGCTAATTAAATCAATAAAGATTTTTTTAAACCAGACATTTTTATAGATGCCAGGGATAATGCTTTGAACAAAATAAACACATTTTTGAGGGTTTTATATTTTAGTTAATGGGAGGAAGACAAAAAACTCCACGACATTTTAGTATATAATGTTATGGAGTAATAAGTACTTTGAAAAATTTGAGGCAAAGAGAGAAATCAGAGTGAATTTATGTTTTCATTCTTTTAACAAAAATGTATTTAATACATACTGTGAGCCAGGTACTTTTTAGGAAAATGAGGTCTATCAGTTAACAATAATAAACAAAACAAAATAAAAATACCCCTCATGGCATTATATTATCAGGAGAAAAGCAGTGAATATGTATAAGTGAATAACACATGGCACTAGAAGATAAAATATCCTTTGGAAAACTCTTCATGTGCAACATCAAAGAAATAAGTTTTACCTAGTTCACAGAAGAAACAGCCTACGATGTTGGTACGAGCTTCAAACGGACCCACGTCACAGTTCAGCTCCACGCAGGGCTGGCCCCAAAGTCAGCGGCAACGGTGAATCTATTCCTCCCAGTGCGCAGAACTGTAAGCAGTGAGTTCAACCACTCACTTTTCATAAAAAATGAGAGGTAAAAGAGGTATAGACATATATTGATCCCTTGGTTGTGCCACTGACTTGGCTCATTGGTCAGGGTTCTCAATAAATAAATTGATAAATGAGGACTAAGAAGGTCTAGGGGGAAGCAGTACCTGAATGATCATATGAAAATGGGCACAAAGCGAACATTTGTGTGTAGCAAATGTTAATTTCCATCAAAGGGAATCCATCACCCGGCAGGATCTCTTCAGTGAGGTAGAGAGGATGATTATACCAGCGCTTGCACATGGGCTTGTGACTAGAGCAGCTACAGCAGAAGAGATTGAGAAATGCAAGGGTCTAATGAAATGGGTTTCTGCTCACTGGGACGGACTACTGGCCACCACCATGGAATGCCAAACCTCACAACAGTAGACATAGTTTCAGTCTTCTGTACGGCCCTATGTTGGAAAGTTCAGCCAGCCACGTGGTGACGGGCCAATTAAATGTGACCACTTCTGCCACGGAGAGAACAGTGATTATCCCCTTCTGGAAAAACATGCACACACTAGTGTTCATTTCCTTTTCTTATCCACAGTGCATCTATCAAGACCACCATCTGAAAGCTCCCAAAATGTTCGACATCTTAATAGAAGATTTCATGTGACAGTGACTCACACCAAGGTACCCACTTTACTGTAAAAGAGGTATGGTGATTAATGACTATAAGATTCACGGTTCTTACTAATTACACTTTGTCACACTGGTAGAATAAATGCTCAATTAAGAAACCAGTTCAGTTAAAAAATCCCAGGTATTGTTCTTCAGTATACGGTATGTGCACTGAACCAACAGCAGACGCGTAGGACGATTGTCTGCCCCCGTTTTCCTGGTTACTCCCTTTTCTGTACTTCTGTACATCTGTACTTCCCATCCCACCTTGGACTTTGCCAGTTTAGAAGTGCTATTTGTCCAAGTGGAGAAAAGACGTGTACTTGGAGCTCCTCATTCCGGTGAAGCTGGAATGTAAGAGTGGGAGTACTCTATTGTTATAACCATGAGAAAATATAGTTGCTACTATACAATAATGTCAAAAAGAAATATGTCTGGAACCCAGTGGATTCACTGGGATACATCTGGGTGCTTTTGTACCAAGTGATAATTAAAGCTGTCAATTGTATAAAACACAACCTCATAAGCTCAAAGTAATATAGGAATCACAACACTTAAAGATCATGCTTTGAGTCACCCTATGCAGCAAGAACCCACATTATAGCAACTAGGCAAGTAGCTGGTGCTTCTTCTGATGATACATTTTGAGGTTTGTTTGTGTGTTGATCAGTTTGTTTCAGGATATAGCAACTGGCAATAACATTTAGAGATTTGATAATAACTTTCATCCATATTCTCAGGGAAGGATTAAAGGTAAGTATTGAATATCTTAGGAGAATATGAACATATCTGCATGTCACAGGGGACAGTCTATAATAAGTTCAGTTTATGCATTAGTCCATCTCTGCATCTCTGCCTCTCTGCTCCCTGGCCTGGCTTTTCTGAGTAGAGTGGTACCTAATGTCTGTTAATGTTACCATCCTGTGCTCACCTCCACTTCAAAAGATTGAGAGAGGCTCTGGATATGCCCCATCAGTGTCTCCTAACCTGCACCGAGAGCCACTTTCTTTTCTCCTACTGTGTTTCTGATTATTGCTCAAGTATAAAATGCCAGGTCCTCATTAGGCACTCTGAGTTCAAAGGGGTTAACTCTCCCTGGGTTGAACTCTGAAGGTGGAGACATATACAGAAAATTTTTCTCCCTGCTTTCCTAGGATAAACAGTTTAGAGAAGAAATCTCTATAAAAATGTCAGCCAAAACAGATTTCTTGTTCTGAAGTTATAACCTGAGGAGCAACGCAGCTCCTCCTTCATGAGTACTTTGCTCCTTCTCTGCCTCACTCTCAGGCTTCCTTCTCCATGCATCCACAACATTGCATGCCCATAAATTTTTTGATGTGTGAATTTTGCCTCCGGTCTGCTTTCTAGGGAATAGCAACTAAGACAACAGGTGAAAACTATTTGTCCATATTTACCATTGTCTATGGGAGCCATAATGATATTACTCACTTTGGGCACATTAGAAGACAGAAATGTGCTGAAGAAAAATCGGCACCTAGTTCAAAAATTTTAAGAAGACCTTACCTGAAAGCAATAACTTAACACATGCAGCTGCAGAAAGTTCACTTATTTTTCACTCTGTGTGGCATGAATTTTCATATAAAAATTGATTGTTCTTCTAAATTAAATTTACTAATTTTTGTTTCCAAGCTTTCTTGTTCATGTATAAAAACTGTAGTTATTAATGTGTTGACTGTCTTAGCATAAAACATTTCTCAACTAGTTTAATAATTGTAGTTCATTATTTATATGAATCATTAATCATGTGTCAATAAGTGTTAATACAGATCTTGCAAATTCATTCTATAAGAGGTAAAACAGTTGATAACATTGTGACTGTTATTGTAAAATCAGTTAAAAACTTGAGCATAAAATTATTTTGTGTTGAAAATACAAATAAATTTTTTTTGTTTTTTATTTTAATCATTGTTCAAGTACAGTTTTCTGTCTTTTACTCCCATCCCATCAAATACAAATTTTAAAGTGACTCAAATTTTAAGATAACAAAACTATTATTATTAAATTACTTAGTTACAAAATCAGAACTAGTTGTGATAATTCAATACATAACTCAAAACTGTGTACCCTGGACAGCTGCTGTTGTGAAAAGGTACAAATATTTTATTCCATGTTGTATTCTGTATATTTTACTCACAGTCAAAATGAAAAAAACAAATAACTTTTATGACAAAACTGACATTTTTTTCTCTTCTCAAAAGACTCTCAGTGCCTGAAATAACAAGATATGCTTTCTCTCTTCGCTGCCCATCTCCAATAGTACTTTGAAGAACCAACTTTAAATAAACCCAACTGGTGCACTGGTACTAAATTTATAATAAAGTCTTCTAATGTTTTTGCATTTCTCAAAATCAATTAAAAGTCTTTAATCAAAACATATTATGAAAGGACCTTCACAAAATTTAGCTTTTAAGATGATAAATTTAGCATATTAAAAATATTATAAATATAGCTTGCAAACAGGAAGATATTAAAATTCTTACAAAAGCAAAAGAAAAATCAAATGAATAAAATGAAAGTAGAAATGGAGAACAAGATTTAAGTCTACAATTTTGTAAAGTTTGTTTGAGAATTATTTTAATTTGTGGGAAGAATCCTATAGCACCATTGACATTATATTCTAGTCAAATAATATACAGAATTACAGTATTAAAATACATACTAAATTAACTTACTCGTGCTATTTTAAACTTCAAATGACATATACTTAAAAAGATTTTTGGTGTTAATATTCATGTATATGCAGTATTCTAGGAAGAATTTTATTTTTAGAAAAAATTATTTTAGAAAATAATTCTGAATAAGATCATTTTATAGATTAACAATATAATAAAACCAAATTTTTATTAATTAGTACTTCAAATATATATATATACACATACATATATACTTCTAGTAATTTCAGCATGTCTCTATTATTCTTAAGAGTATTATTTTGGGACATTAAATAGTATAATTGCCAAAATTTTTATGCGTAAAAATCACATGTAAAAATTCACAAAAACTATATGAGGTGACTGTCATATGACGGTGAGCCCTTTGAAGTAAAGGGAAGGGAAATACATGATTGAGGTTACTTTAGATCAGTTTGTCACCAAAGATATATTAAACAAAGACATATTTTAGCAAATACACAGGTGGAGTGAGGCTGAAGTCACATGGATATCTTACAGAAGAGCAATTTAGACAGGCTACTACTAAAAAAAGGATTTAAGTTAAAACTTAGCCTAACTTGATCTTAAATTACGAAAAAGGTCATTGAAATTGGAGAAGAGCTGGCCAAGGGGGTGGTAAGTACATGAAATCATAGAGACTGGAGAGACTGGGCCAAATTACAAAAGGCCTTGCTGGCTTTTGAATGATTTTTTTTTTCTTTTCATTGTAATTGATGGAAAGTACTATAATGTTTTGAAAGGGTGGGGTAACATAATTTAGTTTTATGTTTAGAAATTTTCTTTCACTTGTTATGTGGAAAACATATTGTAAGTGGTAGATATAAAACTATTTAAAATTAAGATAAAAAAGGAAATTAGCAGATTTGAATGTCTTCTACATACTAAGTACTGTGCTGGGCATTACATAAATTATCTAGTATATTAATAAATATGTGTATATGTTAATTGACTGGCACAGAAGCATAATGCAATTAAAAGTGTCAATTGTATATAAACTATTCAAGCATATATGAAAATAATACACAAATATAAAGTTGAAAATCAGTGCAATCTAAAACTTTCAGAATTCCTCCTATGAGGATTAAAGTTCACTACAAAAATTAATAACATGATATTATCTCAATATGCATATGCAAATATGAATAATGGTTATGCTCAACAATAGCATAAGCAATAGATTATTATGAGCTCTATTATTTGAATTAATAAATGGTTCACCTCACTTGATAAGGTCACATTGATTCACAATGCATCTCATAATACAATTTTATTATTTAGCTCTATGAATCTGCTTAACTAATTCTGTATATTTCAATAATGAAAATCACAAAGAATTCAAGGTAAATTGCTAGTTCCAATCAGAAAGAAATAAAAAAGAAAGCAAACCCTTACTGGTTTAGTATATTCTCAAGCTTTATGTTTTTTATATTTTTAATGATTCACCATGTAGATATTTAATGGTAGTCAAGATATTTAAATGTTTCTTTGATACAAAGCTCCATATTTTTTATTTCTTAGTTAAGTTTCCTCAAATTCCTTGTTTCATAGAAATAGTGATTAATAATGTTGCATATAATGTGACCACATGTATAATATCTATAAGGCTCTCACTTGCTGAATATCTACATTTTATTTTTGTATTACTCTCTGTGTGTGATGAACATAGATATCGCCCTAAAAGGAAAACAGTTTGTTTAGAAGATAAGTTTATGTGTAATTTTATCAACTTGTCCTTGGAGCTAGAACCTGGAAACAAAACATATTACAGTGCCACATGTGTTCCTCAAGAGGCCAAAAAAAAATAAATCTTTAGCAGGGAAGCTCCATAAAAATTAGATTGAAATGGCCATTTTCTGCAGTCAGATTTAAAATGCTACTTACACCTACACAAAACTGGGTGGCCCTACCAAATAATTTTATTATTCTTTGCTAATTATACTAAAACCACTAACCTTTTCAAAAGTAGTTTTATTTTCTTCTAAAGATTAGTTAAAAATACAATCCTGATTGAAGTAATCATTTCTATGTTTCTAGCTATTATCTGCATTAACAAATCTCTTATTCACACCCACTAAAGGAAATTGCAAACATAAGGTTGTGGCATAGGGCAAAGAGGGTGCTGCCTAATGGAAAGAAAGATTCTCTCTAGAGACCAATAAATATTCTAAAACAACTCCTGCTCTTGCTGACTCATATTTACTAAAATTGTGACCCACAAAGGCAGGAGCTCTGTTTCCTTTCTTACTCTTGTTCCCCAAACCCTACAAGAGAGCATATCACATAGCAGGTGTTCCATAAATATTTGTTGAATGGATGGATTCTGATCTCCTCTCCTGTCACTGGACTCCTGATGCTGCAGCCTATGTCTCTCTTTGCTCACTCCTATCCATTCACCACCAAGATTCAGTATATACTCTTGAAAAAACATAATATTAAAATAAAGGTCCAAACACAATACATCTATGTCCTTAGTGTTCCAAGATGTAAAAGTTCTTGATATAAGATACAAATCTGCTAGTTATTTACATAAACTTTTTTACAGAGTAGATTAAAAGTTCTTAAATACAAAAGTATATTCATCTAAATATACTCAGCTATGTGTAATGATGGGAAATATATATTAAATCATGTTTGGTTATTATGTAGATTACATTAGCCATAAAAAAACAAAGATAAGACATAATACATTATAGAGCAGACAATCTAATCAATAGTGGTGCAAAATACAGCAAAACCTTTACTACATTAAGATAATAATATTTTGGAGGCAAGTCCAGTATGTTAAAGTATCATAAAGAAGACATACAATTCTAAAGAAGAAAAGGCAATATTAGAGGAAACACTATAAAGCAAATGATATTAACTATTAAATATTCAGTAACAAGTAAGCATTATTCAAGCAAAGAACACCATTTCAGATAAATAGAGCAGTTTGTGGAGAGTAGGACACACAAAATAGAGTTAAAAGTTTATCAATTATGAATTCTTTAATTTTCATATGACTAAATCATAATGTAGGAAAAAATCAAGCTCATCTCTGGAATATACAAGGTTTATCCAGAAAGAGTCCAGCCATTGTTAATATAACAACAATGGTTTGTCCAACATTGATGTAACCTGGCAGCCAAGGAGAGTGGACTGGAATGTGCATGTATGAACAACGACGACTTCACTGTAGTAGTCAGTGGGGTGGTAGACACTGTTGAGTGAGCATATGTACTATGTTGCTATCACATTCAAAATGACTGAGCAAGTAGAGCAACAAACCTGCATCAAATTTTGCATTAAGCTTGAACATTCCTCAGTGGAAACTATTTGGAAGATTCAGAAGGCTTTTGGGGACAACACAGTGAGTGCAGTGAATTGAGAAGGAAAGAAAAATAAATTGAGAAGGAAAATCGATGGAAAAGAGAACATGTCATATGTTCAGGAAAAAATAGTCTCAATTTTATGTGAGGCTCTGGAGAATCTGTAGAACAGGGAAACTATTTCCAGGTAAAGTATAGTGATGAAAAATAAGAAGCATAGAGCAAAATGGCAGACTAAGAAACTCCATACAAATAAAAAATATGGAGCACAATCTTGAAGTGTGTGCTCTATTTTGACTGGAGGATGGAAGAGAAGCTAGTAAATGGGGAAGAATATGTCTGGAAAGTTTCGATCCATGATTTAAAACCTCAAAGACCAAATAGAGTAGCACATTGTTTATAGTCAATAGAACACCATTGGATATTTATTTGAATTGGAAGAATTTGATTTTGATATTGCATTTGGAAATTTAATCTGACCATGTTGCAAAGAATGTTTTAAGTTTTTACTTTAGTAATGAAATATGCCACAATAAATTATTAGATATCAATATGTTTATAGAAATACAATAAAAAAGAATGACATGCTCATTACCCACAACTTTGGTATTTTCATTTTTATATTTAAATCATATCTCAAATTATAAACGTCTAACCACCTACATCCAAGTTTACAGGTATTTAGCCAGAATTCTTAGGAAAGATAATTTAAATAAATAAGTGAGTGATAAATAAATAAACAAACAAACAAACAAAGAAACTAAGGGAGGGAGAAAAGGTAGAAGTAAAGGATGGAGGAATGAGAAAGGAAGGAAGGAAAGCCAGCAAAAATGTCCACAAAATCACTACCATAAGAACAACTGCGTGTATTCGGACACTACAATCTAAAATGTATAAAGTGATATATTAAAAGATAGATAAAACAAAAGTGAAACAGAGGCTACTGTGTTCTTCCACACACGAGCTCCAAGAACCTTCACGCACTGCCTAACCTCTAGCAGAGATATTGCTGTTTGGGCTTCGCATTGCCTGAAGTTTCCCCTTAAGTGAAAGCGAACTCACAAAATGTGATGAAAAGTCCATAGCTCTGTACCTCTTCCTTTTGCAACACAGGGTATCATTAGATATGAACCATCTTGAGCTACAAATCGCAACCTTTAACAATACAGAATATGCAATTCTCAGGCATTTACCAGTTTTGCAGCGGTAAACCAACTCTAAAATATCAGTTACTTCCCCAGAGCATTAATGCTACATCTTACAGGGAGAAGAATGCGGATTTTTACAGGCTATTTATATTTTTCCTGTGAGTTTTATTATTTTCGTAATTACATTCATCTAGTGAAAACAATTTACAAATTAGCAATGCTCGATCAAAATTTTCACAATAAAATAATTTTATACAATCAAACTTAATGAATGGAGTTATGGAGAAAGAAACAATGTGCATAAGAGTTTACAAATGAGAAAAATATTGACCTAGAAGAAAGAATATTATCTCTCTATGCTATAGCAATCTGGTGCCAAAACACAATTAAATGTTACTGCCTTCAGTATACAGATAATTGAAGGTATTTGCTGTTCTTTTCCATTAGTATAGAAAAAGAGTAGAATTAAGATACAAAAGCTCAGTTTCTCAAATGGAATTTTATAATAACTCATTTCCAAGAGTCATTTCAGAAAACAAATTAAACAAAACCAAAGAAAATTCGAAGGAAATAAGACTTTGCCATCTCACTTTTGCAAATGTTAATTATCTGCATATACTATATATATTTGCTTCTTAAATAAAATAATTGGTTAAGAGACACTAGGTACATTTTAAAACTAATAAAAGGCCCACTATTTCCATAATGGTGTATAATGTAATAAATAGTATAAAATAAATGTATTCATAACTATAGGTTTAAATTCTTTTAGTCATATAAGTAGCACATACTTTGACTCTAGGTCTTTTAGTGATTGTTTGAAGTGGTAGACCCAAGACCTTGTAACTTTGCAAAGGACCCCTGGAACGATATTATTTTTTTAAAGAAAAAATAAAGCAGTGCAGAATTTAAGCCAGGCAAAATACTCATTTGCTGTAACAAGAAATATGAATTAGTATAACATGAAAACAAAGTTTAAAGAAAGTTTCAATTAAACCAGTAGTGAGAGATCATCTTCTGTTCAATGAGACCTATGCTTCCTTCTAAATATATTGAAAAACATTACATTTTCTCATAATTTCAAGTTCACCTCTGGTAGGAATGACAAACATGTCACTAAAATGCTTTGCAGTATGTTGTGACATTGTGATTAAGTTCAGAAATAGAAGTATGTGTCCAAAGTACAAAGGTAGAATGAAGGAAAGTACATTGACTTTTCTAGGATAAAGGTTATTCCACAGGGAGATATTTTCTGGTAAATGTTTTAAAATAAAGTTTCTAAAAAATGTAACTGTGCATGGGAAGATAATATAGGCTATTAGATAGAAGAGGTAAGTATTGCCAGTAAACACCATGGTTTGCCCAGGGAAATTTAACACCATTCACATTGTTGTAGCATAAAGTGAAAGGGAAGAAATGGCAGGATATGAGGGAGAAACTGGATAAGGCCAGCATATAAATGTATCTGTATGACACCTGAACGTCTCAGGCTTTATCTTTTAGGTGAAAGGAGGCAGTTGAAACGTAAAGAGAGAAATGCATATTAGAATATGTCTTTGGTGTTATGGTAGGAAAGGAACGAAAGTATTTGCACCAGAGCAGGAAGGAAAGTAAGTGGTTATTTATTTTCAAATAGTCGCAGTGCTACAGATAAAAAAAAAAAAAAAAAAACAGACTGTGGAAATATTTGGGGAGTATAAAAGAGGATAACATAAGTTGTATCAATGGAATAAAGGAAGAGTCTGGATTGGGTAGAATTAAGTTAAGTTTGTATAGGAGCATATTGAGTTTTAGTTTCATGAGGGCATCAAAATGTCTAATAAATAGTTGAATAAGAAGTCAGGTTCTTCAGGAAGATCAGATTAAACAATATTTTGATTTTAGGGTATGTGAGGCGTTACTAACCAAAATTACAAAACAAACTGAAGGCTGTGGTCACTTCTAGGAGAGAGGGGGAGGTGCAATGTCGGGAAGAGACTTCGGCAAGTGCTTCTGAGCCTCCAGCATCGTTCTAGCTCTTGGCTCATACTGCACACTACACAGGGGCTTTATTTATAGATATTTGTTTCACTGTATATTCACACATTTTTCAGCATTGTGTTTGCCATGAAGAAAGTTTTAAAGATAAAGTTAAAATTATATTATTTTCTGGTGATTCATGGGCCAGTGGCCTTTATAATTCAGGAGTTTAATGGACTGGTTGCACCTTGAGATATTGATGTTCACTTGTAAGCACACATTTTTATATGATATAAATGTGATGATTTATATGTTTGGGTACAAGAATGGAACCTAGGAAACACTGTGATGGGTATAGAAAATAAGTATTTTAAAAGATATTATATAATGATGTCTTCACAATTAACATGTTTAGTGTAAAAACAATCCATGTTAATATTATTTAATGTCTAGATATACAAAGATGATAAATAGATAGATTTAAAAGTGAATCTGTATTTACTGGTGATTCATTTCAAATGTGGGCTGATTTCAACCAAGTCTCGAGATTAAGTCTTGCTAATGTTAAAAATCCAAGCGAAGTGATCTTAGAAATACACATGCGTGTGCACACACATATGTATGACAGACTAATTATTACAATGTGTTCTTACTTATGTGAATACAATGTAAGTCTAAGAGTCTCTGAGTTTACAGTAAACTATAAAAATGTGTATGGTTTAAGCATTGACAGAAAAAACAATGGTAGGGAATATATGTACCAGGGAGCATGCCCATCTGCTGTGTAATTTCACTATTAAAAATTTTTGTATGATATAATTTAAAACCTAAGTACACAGTTTTTGCTTGATGAGTATTGTAGGTCTGGTACCACAGGGAACAAATTTGCAGGGAGATTTTCATGTAAGAGGTTAATTGGTAAGTAGTGAATGAAGCAGATTTTGATGCCCTAAAATATGCCTTTTGGAATATTGATTTTAAGCTGGTTTTTAAAGAACAAAAGACTTGGAAAGGCCTTTGACCCTCCCCCAACTGCCTAAAAGGAGTAGAGGACCTGCTCCAGAAAGGGAGGTGTCACCATGAATGCCTATTAGTTTAATAACAGTGTGCGATAGACAGAGAGGAACCTAGCAAGGTCCCTGTGTTCAGAGTCTTCTCTGAGTCCCATTGTTAAAGGTGGGCCAGCAAACAATTGCTTTTCCATCTCCATGTAAATTACCTTCCTGCCCTTTGAAAAGCAGGAAGACACACTTACCTTCAGAATAGCATATAAACCTCAACTGCCTAATGCCTCTTTAGGTCTCCCTGAGTGTGCATTGGTATAATAAACTTGGGATATTTTTCCTATTAATATGTCTCTAATAATTCAATTATTAGTCCACCTAGAAAATTATTTTTTCTAGGGAGGAAAATTATTTTTTACACCTCCACAGTAGCCTAAAATCAAACATGTAAAGAAATGAAGCCAATAGGATTGGTCAGAGAAAGGAGTTAGTGTGCAAATCCTTGATGCAGTCACAACAAAGGATTCCACACCTGGTGGTGATCCCACAGTGAGTTCTGGGTCCCTAATGGTCCTTCAGAGTTGTCCCTTGAGAAAAAAGGAGGCAGGGGGGACCTATATACTTCAGCATTGAACAGCCATTGGAGAGGCTGATCTTGGGGAGGCAATCTGACATTGAGTGAGATAGTTCTCTCAGTCTGAGGAATTTAGCTCTGAGCCATTAACTGCTAAACTTCCAACAATTAAGAGAATATGCTTTGGACCTGAAAGAGGCCTTCCAATATCCATGACAATCAGTGAATCTTGATTTCCAAATTCAAAATGCCAAGAATTCTGGAATACCAATTCCAAAGAAACTAGGCACACCCATGTTCATAGTACTGTAATTTACAATGAGTGGATCAAAACACTAAGGTTCATTTACACAACAAAACACTACACAGCAGAAGAAAGAATGAACTCCTACCCCTTGGGACAGCATGGGAACAGGAGAGCATTATGTTAAGGGGAATAAGCCAGGCAGTGAAAGGAAAATACCAAATGATATCACCTATAAGTGGAAACTAATCAACAAAATAAACAAATGAGCAAAATAGAACTAGAGACATGGAAATGAAGAGCAAACTGACAGTAACCAGAGGGGAGTGGGATAATGGGGCAAAGGGAAAAGGTCATCAAGGAACATATATAAAGGACCCATGGACAAAGCCAAAAGAAGGGAAGGATTGATTGAATGTGGGAAGTGGAGGTGGGTAGTATGGGAGAAATTAATTGGGGGAGAATGGAGACAACTGTAATTGAAAAATAATAAAAAATAAAATAAAACAAAATTTGAAGACAATATAGGCATAAAAAATAAATAATTAAAAAAGCAGACCTATGCATGATATTTTAAATGTATTCATTAGGTTAACATGATATATCCTAGAAGTTGCTTTACTAATATCCTGAACTCTAAAGTTCTTTTTAGAATATAGCATTTTATATGTTTTCAGGCATTATCAGTTTGTTACTATTTTCCAATTACATTCGTAAGTCCCAGGCTCTTTCTTTTTCTTTTTAAAGTAGAATAAATGTCATTAAATTGATGAAATAGCTATGTGCAAAAATGAGGGTAAGTCTTTTGTCCTCTGTAATAACCTCCCTTATACTAGATTTCTGTTTTGTTGTTCTTTATTGACAAAAGAAAACACATTTTGTGAGCATGTCAGCCAAAGATAGCATTTATAGCTTCTAAATAATTAGGTATTGATTAATTTCACCAGGAATATATGAACCATTTTTTCAATCTTGCCCATTCTTAAAGATCGTATAATTTTAACTAGAGAAATTACAAAACAGAGATTCAATTCTTAATAGCTACCTCCTATTGCCCATCTTCCATGAGTTCCAACTCTCCCAAGAAGTGCATGGATGATAGCTTCAGTTTTGTTAAATTTCCCCAATCTTAATTCTTATACAGTTAGAGTTTGAAGAAAGGGGTTGCCAGCTTCTTCCTCCAACTTTATAGTTACAAATGAATATGCTCATTGAGACAATGCCTAGCATGCAAGTAAGATGTAATACAAGGTCAGGGCCATGGTCTGGAGTTGATGGTCAAAACCATGCTTGAATAACATTCAACACCATTGTGGGTATTAGAGAGGAAATTATGTTTGATTTTCTATTTTTGCCTATTTTTACCTTGAGACATATTAAGAACCATAGATAATAACATTTTGCTAATATATAGATATAGAAACATACATAGCTATAGATGTAAATCTATAGATACACAAATAAAGACTAATGAAAGATACAGACAAAATGGTCTCTTGCTAACAAAAAATCCAAAATTTCCATATATCAGATTATGTTCAACAAGTTCATGAAGTTCATGATTAAAATGTTGGCTGAATCTTTAAAGATTTCTGTACTCTGAAAATATTAACACAGCATAGATTTCTCTTCTCTGTAAAAAAATTAAAAATGAAAACACTTTCCTACATTTATCTAAGCAGTAATCAGTTAAAAAGATGATTCTACTCTCCCAACTCAGGAGATATTTTTTAATTTGCTTGTTTGTTTTCTAATATGGATAATCCTGTTAGTAATAAATCAAGCAATTTTAAGGTATATAAAGTTAATAATCATTCCTTTTCCTATTCCAATTAAAGTGTCTGATGGGACATATCTTCCCATTTGTTTCTCTATGTTAATATGAAAAACTATAGCTACTATCTCTCTTTATATATATATATAAAATATATAAGTTTAGAGACACATTTGCATACAGTAATCTTCCTTAAGGAAAGTAAAATCATAATTATAACATTAGACTATAACTTACTTTAAGACATAGAGCATTAATGCTTAGCCAAAAGCACTCAATTTAACAAGTCAGGGAAATCTGTAAACAAATTCTCATATATCATAACAGATCATATTTAAATGTATTTCTGAGTCAATATTACTCAGAAAATAATTAAGGAAGGAAAATAATTTCAGTATCAAGGCCACAAATATTATCAGGGTGAAATTAATGTTTATGATAGAGGTCACTTAGTTATTCTTTTTCTTTATTATAAGACCTGGAAACTGAGGCAAACTATCATTTCCTAGCACTGAAGGTGGTATGGTTCTGATGCCTGCCTATTTCTCCTTTTTCTCCAAAGTAATTGAAGATATTTTTAAATGTTAAATATTACTCCAGGCTTCTGCTTATTAACAGTACTAGTGTCATCAAAGCTATACAAGTAATTCGAATTTAGTTTTTTGTAGCTTGGTATGAACACTAAGTTATCCTATAAAACTCAAGTTTCTTTTAATGTTCAAATGATTCTGAGCATCAAATATTGAGAGTTCACCATTCATGCATTTGCTCACCCAGCAAATATTTAGAGTTCCTTCCATACCAGACATTTTTCCAGACCTTAGGAGTCAGTGGTAAATAAGTCCAGTGAGAGATAGATACAATAAACAAGATATTCAAATAAAATATTTGTATATTATAAGATGATAAGTGATAAGAGATTAAGTGAAGCCGGGAAATGGTTGAGGGAAGTTAGTGAGGTAATGCAATCTTAGATAGGGTGAGCAGAAAGGGACTGACTTTGGAGCAGGAGTTAGCAGTACAGATATTTTGGGGCAGGTGGAGCTAAGGAGTAAGGAGTTCCAGCTGAGGGAAAACAAGTCCAAATACTAGGGGACAGGAGCTTTAGGCAGTGAGCAACTGTGATAACACAGCACATGATGCTGTTCAGAATGCACAACCACCTTCCTCTCCTTTCCCATATGGTTATGGAGAATGATGTTGTACTGAGAAGGATATGAAATTGGAGACAGGAGAATTTGGAAGTTGCTTGAGTCAGGTTTGATGCCCATGGCACAACATTGTACCAACTGGTGCATTGTCTTATTACATATTACCCCTGAACCTTAGCTGCATGTCTTCTGTAGGTAGAGGGATGCAGGCTCCATTCTTCATTGAAAGAATAATCTCTAATGCCAAAGATAGATCTCTGAGGTACTGAAATCCCTCAAAGTACCAACATTTTCTGCTTGTCTACACACAGCAGAACCTCTATGTATATGTGACTCATTTGCTTATATGGCACATCCTTGATTGACTAATTAGCCTAAAAGAAATTACCAAGTTGGACATCCATTGTTCCCTTCATAATGATCCAATGGCCAATATCAAAACTGCTGGTCAAATAGACTGTGAAAAAAGTGCATCAGCAGCAAGGCAAGCTCATACAGTGACTGTATGTGCCTCTAGAAATACAACCTTTACAGGCTGACAAAGCCCTGTGCCAAGGTTCAGGGCTTGGCAAGTGAAAAACAGGCTCATTTTTTTAATCTTTTATTTGGTACCTACGTGCACAGCTGGTTAGGCACCAAAGTGCACATCAGCACTGATTGGATTGATTCCCTGGGAGGGATAATCAGGAGAACAGCATATCTGGATATCGTTTGCCTTCCACATCTCCAAATAGGTAAATTAGTAAGAGGAGTTTATTTGTTCTCCCAAAGTTAATATAGTCAGAAAGTGCCTAAGGTTGTTCTCTTCTTTCCTCATTTTCAGTCATATTTGGGGGGTGGGGTTTGAATATGGTATTTTTCTTTACTCCTGTTTAAAATGTTTACATTCTCAAATATATATGTTTTATAGATACTAAAAAGATATGTTTTATCTATCTTAAAAATGATAATTTTTTTATTATCCTGTGCTTTAAGAATTCTGTGTATAAGTCTGAGTGTTTAGATTCAGTATATTTAGTGTTCAGAAAATGACATTCTAAGCTTTGGTTTAGTAGTATATATTCTTAGATAAATACAGCATATACTATATGATGTGTGGTACAATACAGTTAAGGTAGCATCAGTGAGTCACTTTATATTTTGCATTACTTGGACATTTTCAAAGCTAAACTTGGAGTATTCTTCATATTCTCCTGCATTTGAAACTTCACCTTATATTTAAGAGATATGAATTAAACTAGGGATCATTTCAATTTCTTTTGTAAAATTCATTGAGTTTGGAAATGCCCTTCTCTCTTTGATATTCTGTTGAATTCCTTGAGAGTGATAAAAATCTGATAAGATACAAATGTGGAAAATGAGTAAAAGTAATAAGTTCCAGATGTATTATAAGGTATTTGTTCACACAGACTGAAGGTGACATTGTACAGAACCGTATGACACCTGACACTAGATCATATTCCTTTCAATTGGCAAAGTGTGTGTATTCAGACAAACAACGTGAAATAATACTTCCCTGATGTAATTCTACTAATGTTTTTAATCATAGTTGAGTTGTCATAAAGGGGCTCTAGGTATATTTGCAGCAACTGTCAGCAACTGAGTAATTTCTATGACTAACTGCCTTAACACATATAGAAAAAACTTGGTTTTAAAGTTAATTTATTAAATTTACTTATCTACTTTTATTGCTCTCCTGAGATTA
Organism: Anoura caudifer; assembly: GCA_004027475.1. Lineage (NCBI taxonomy): Eukaryota > Metazoa > Chordata > Mammalia > Chiroptera > Phyllostomidae > Anoura > Anoura caudifer. The sequence goes on from PVKU01006125.1 coordinate 102,831, forward strand.
ATTTCAGTGCAGAGATAATTAGGGCAAAATTCCCACTAATTTTTAAACTTATTTTGTTTTCTGAACTTAATGCTTGAATTGAAATTTCACAAATAATTACTAATAGGTGAATATTCTCTACTGCAATATCTAACATACACTATATTTATACTTTTTAAACATTTTTTCTCATAAATCACTAGGATTTCACCCTTTCATGTTACCATAGAGTCATTTAATACTCAATGTGAGCACAATGAAAGACTAAAAACAGAGTAAAAAGGTGGCAAACCTGAACAGCCAAACCCAGAAAAGGGGCATGAACACAGATGGGGCAGGTAACAAACCATCATCAGTGTATCACGGCAACCACTAGACACTTCTGGAACCATCAGACACACGACCACGCTAGATGGTCACCACCGCTACCAAGTCCTGACTCTCCCTGTGCCTGCAGCGCTGCACGACTTACTCAGCAGCAAAAGTCTCAGGTGTGAATACCTGATTGAGCATAGCTGGAGTGGTTTTGTTTTGACATCTAGCTTGTGGTAAAAGGGCAGATCTTTTCTTTTTTGTCTCCATATGTTGGGAATAAATAACACCTCCTCCTCAGGCTGATTTTAGAACCAACATAAATTTAGTCAAATTATTCAAACAAATGGAGATTACATATTGGTAATCATGGCTTAATTGTGTGGTAACAATGTGGTTTTAAATATTTCAATCTAGAATCAGACATATGTGCTCACTTATGAAAGTCAGAGCTACCTGGTACAGCATGGCAGAGAGTAGGAAATATGGGTATTCTTTGCAAATAGAAAAATCTTAAAGGAAAATCAGGGAAGAGGCTGTTACACATTATGCTTAGTAAAGTACCTGTCACTAATATTAGACTTCCTAAAACCTTTCTCAGTTATAATTTTTACCTCCCACTTAAACATCTACTATTCTTTCTTTAATAGAATCTACCTACTTATTTAGTCATTTTCTTCCTATCTTCTTTTCAACTTTTGCATTATATTTTGCATTATATTACTTTGAAAGAATGTTTGCACATACAAATATGGTCCTTCTGAATTCAGAACTAACTTTCAAATTGTTTAGCTGGACTTTTTACTTTTCTTATTACAAGTGCAGCTTCACATGTTTATTAATATTCAGTAAGCCTTATACAGTGCATTCAGTAACATGGCACAAGGGCAGAGTTCAAAAGGGTGATCTGAGCCTGGAGTCAGAATTCCTGAACCCTCCGCTATGCTGCCTAAAACTTGGTACATTGTAATGGAGAAGATACTTGCATCATCTGTGTTTACCACTTCCCCATTCATGTAAAGTGATTCTCTGCATCAGAATGAACTTTAACTTCCTTAATTAAAATGTGCCTAAAGTCTCAAAGCATATTTTTCCTTAATGTAGTCAGTTAACTACAAGTTTGGATTTAAATTTGTTTGGCAGCCAGAATAATAGTGACTCTTCTCTGGCATTTCTCATTCTTCTTCCTCTTGCCCCTTGGCCATGGCTGATTGCTCTAAGTAGAGAAAACTGACCAAACCTGGGTCGATGGGATTATCTCTTTCAGAAGTTTAAAAACTGGAAAAGATTTGCACAGATAGAGATGCATTTGTTGGAGGTGAATTACTTCACAAAAGAACCACAGACCAAATGTTTATTGGCTCCCCTGAGTTTCCCTGGATACCATCTTTCCTTAATCCTATTTCATCACATAGTTAAAGAATTAGAGCTATTACAATAAGTTAAAAATGCTCTAAATCTCAATTACTACCAAATTAGAAAATGAAATGCATTATCTTCTTGGAGAAAATAGAGAGACTAATGCTAGCATCAAACACTTAACATATGCAAGTATAATATCTTTCATTACATTCAATTTTCCATCCTAACAAATAACAAAGACTTCTAGATATTAGAAGTGCTTACTTAAATTTAATTAAGTGAAGAATCTGATAGGGACACTCTGTTTTAGTCGTAGTCCCCTTGCAGGAGAAAATGTACAAGTCCTGTTATCTGAAATACATTTTATCTCCCAAAGTCATTTTCTACCCTTTAATACATAAGGAGTACCAGGATGAAAACACCAATACCCTTGCCATCCTGTTTGGGGGTATCTCACTTTCTGTCTTCATGCCACATGAGCCAGGATTGCTTCGTTATTGCAAAGGTTATCGGAACTGTCTACTAAGTTGTTGACCTTTTAGCTCAGAACACCTGGAAAAGGCAGTAGTAACTACTTTTATATGTCTTAATAAGAGAGATGTATGACAAAAGATGGGACAAAATGAACTTCACTGAGGCATATAATATTCCAGGTGCCTAACTATAATAACCTGACAACAATAGACACTTCACTGCACCCTGCATCCCCCGCCATTAAGAAGCAAAACAATCAAGTGGGCCACTTTGCATTAGGTAGGCAAAGTTTCTACACTTAAGTATTTTCATCTCTTCTCTTTACCAGGTAACCCCAAAGCTGCAATATTTAATGTGACATAGAATAAAAGAAGTCTCTAGATGGTTCAGTTCACGGCACAAGTGCCTCTGACAGTGGCCATTGTGACATGGGGAAGCCAATGAAATTTGAGTACCAGATATGAGTACCATGTGGAGGTAAATTTCAAAAGGATAAGAGGCCTCTGGATATTTGACATAGAGCTAGCAGACATCTCACCCCAGCACAAAAGTACTCTCCCTTTGAGAATTGGCATCAGCTTGCTGCTAGGCTGTACTGAGACAAAATTCCAAATGATGAGCCCCCAAGTGATACTCAACCTGTTTCAGTTCCATAAGTAGCCCATCCTGTCCATTAGTCACATCACTGTACAAGTGAGGACCCCCCAAAATGAAATTATCTCAGAACACCTGGAAAGAAGTACCATCTTCTGGAGGGCAAGATCCTTGTGGTATAGGCTTCCTCTGCTAGGTGAACTAGGAATCCATCTCTATCCGTGTACCAACAGGCATTGTTGTGAGAGGCTGCATTCGGCTGTAGTGATATTTTTTTGAAGATTCTTTCAACACATTTGACCTTCTCTTGATGGATATTTTATGAGTGCACCTGCCCACACCACACTGAATGTTCAAAGTTTTTGACCCAAAACAGCATGACTGACCCCCATGCTCCACCCTCCCTATTCACCTGATGTCTCCCTGGGTGACTTCTTTTGTTTCCCCAGATGAAAAAAGTCCTCAAAGGGAAATGTTTTGTCAATGTGGAAGGGGTAAAACAAAACAAAAATGGTGGTAGCACTAAAACTCATCAAAATCAATCAGCCCAAAAACTGTTCTGAGCAGTGGAAAAATGTCTCAATAGGTGTATTGCATCAAATGGAGAGTACTTTGAAGTGACTGACATTTAAACATGTAAGAATAAATACATATTTTTTGTAAATAAATTTCATTTGGGGGGGTCTCATATTTTCCACATAGCCCAATCTCTAGAGTTGGTATTAAATTTCGCTCTCAACCTGATGAGGTCTTGAAGGCACAGGTATGTTTCATGAACAATGTTCTCACACTAGCCATATGCTTGCTGTTGCCAAATTGCTGTTCTTGCTTCAGCCCTAACTATGGCCTCCGAAAGAATTCCCTATAATCACTTGACAGCTGATGAAAAACACAGGTGTGATTTTAGATGCTGATTGTGTGTTGTGGGGCAGTCTTAGCTTAAGTGTTTTAGCATTATAATTCCTCTCAGGTTTGATCCTGAAAGAGATTAGAAAATGGAAAACAGCCAAGGAGGCAAAATCAGGGCAGGGCACTTCACACAGGTAATGTGGAAAGATGCTTGATATCAAGTTCTATACTGATTTCTGGGACAGGCTAATAGTCTGAGACAGGGACTTGGGACAAATAAGAATAACACAGACTTGTAAACAGACCCCTTGGAATGCACAAGAATCTTAAGAGGTTTTTATTAAACGTGTTCTATAGAAGGACTGATGCCCCTTCACCCACCAGTTCAGCGTTTGCTAGAAGGGCTCCAAAGAATGTAGCAACAAAGGCAAAATAAAGGCTAAGAGAGTATCAGTGTGGTCACGGAATTTGTATCATCGACAATAACAGAGAGGAGCATTCAGTAAAAGATTTCTGTTATAGAGAAGACAGTAATTTGTCCTCATGAATTTTTATTTCTTATCCACCATTCCTGTGCCTATACAATCTTCCATTCACTGAATGCCTCTCACTGTGGCTTCTCACAGTGCATCTCCTCTGATAGAAAAATTCACTTAACAGTTAAGAAGACAAGGGGCTTATGCTCAAGAAATTTTCTAGTTTTGACATATATCATATTACTCAGAAAAATGATGCTCTTAGAGAATAATAACATTTTCACTTGAAAACTCAGGTAATGAAAGATTTGAGCCATTGGGGATTGCCATGTCACTGATAAATATTCCTCCGTAGAAGATAATGTATGGTGTTACTTCTTATATTGCAATATTTCTGTGAGTGTAGGAATTAAGGGGTGGAATTGGACACTTCCAATTCAATACCCATTTTTCAATATTTTACCTAATGACTCACTACCAGTGATTTTGATTCCTATCCCCACCAATCAACTATGGGTTTATATTTTTAAGAACATGATTACCTAACAGAGAACTATCATTACCAAGAGAAACAATAACAGATGAGAAAACTGGAGATTTAGAATACCAGCTGAAAACATTAAGCTTCCCTGGCATCTGAAATTGGAAGGACAAGACTATTTCAGGAGACTCCTAATAAACTTTCTTGTATGAAAATGGCCTCCTCTTCTCCAAAAACATAAGCTTGGTTGGGGAGTAAACAGCTGATGTTACTTTTAACAAGGGTCATTAAAATCTTGTTCTCAGGAAGTTTAGATATTGTATCTATTAAAAAAAATGTGTTTTAAATGCTTACTGAGTACTGGACAGTATGCTAGCATAAGGTGTTTAACGATGAAAGTATCAGACAAATTTGCCAGTCTTATAAAGTGTACATTATAGCAGTTCGTAAGAAAATACAAACAGGCCCCATTCAGCTTAAAAATAAAAACAGGAAGACAAAAAATGACTGTATATAGAATATTGTCTTATTGGAACATATTGAAAAATTCATATTTAAATATATATTAGAGGAAAATACATTAAAATATCAGTAGCACTTAATATTTAGATGATAGATTATGAGTACATTTATTTTGTATTTTACACTTCACTATATTTCCCAAGTTTATGTAAAATGGTATTTTTAATTTGTAATTAGGAAAAAAATTCTTTATTTGCATTTGAAAATATAAATCATAAAACCCACCTCAAAAGTAAGGACAATAACATAAGCACCTCAAAGGAAATAATACTCATTGATAATTCTGACAGCAGTCTAAACTCTAACACAAAGCTCCAAGTACTTTAATTTTACATACTGAAGGGAAAGCTTCAGATAGATGCTACTTGAATTTGTTGAGTAAATGTAACTTTGTATTGTTTCTATAATTGTTTGGTTGGTTGGACACAGAGATACACCATTCAAGGTAGGACCTGGTACCCACGCTATCAGCAGTTGTGGGCCTGCCACTGCTGCTGAGGTACCAGCTGAAGGCCATGTTGTTCTCTGTGGGGCCATGAAGGTCTGTCCATTAGGGCCCTCCACAGAACAATTCTCATGGCCTGACAGGTTCCAGAACTCAATGTTTTATTGGCTAAGACATTGTCAAATCTATATCACAGTCAGATTTCTCCCTCTGTCTATCACTGGTTTTCTCAGTGTGCTCCTGCTGAGACACCTCTCTCCAAGTTATCTGAAAACTGCTCTGAGAGAAATGAAGCAGAGTGTGTGTAGGGGGTCAGGTCAGGGACACTTATGTTCCTGGTAAACTTGCTCTTACCCAACCTCAAAACTATGTTCAGTGGTATTTAAGCAGAGTAGGATATGGAGGTCCTGAGAGCACCACACCTCCCAGTGTCAAGCTACACTGGGCAGAAGGGAACTGGGAGCTAAACAGACCTTCTTGTTCCTGATATGCTCATACATGTATGTGCACACACATGTGTATGAGCATAACATACATGTAGGATACACGATTGAAGAGGACCTCTCCCCACAATGCAGTTATATGTGGAATTCCTTCCCTCTGTCCTCCTGAAAGACCATTTCCTTATCGCTGTATCTAGCTTTATGATTCTACAGAGCCCTTATAACAATCTGAAAAATACTGTATGCTTTTCAATTTGCTTTTTGGTTATCTTTACACACTGGATTACAGTCCCCATGAAGGCAGAGTCTGTCTGCTAACAAGTGCTGTATCCTAGCACCTAAATGATACCTGACACAGAGTGGGTTATCAATTTGTTGAATGAATCAACAGGCTAGCTCATTTAATTTTCAAGTATAATTTAAATAGTCCCTTCAAGTAACTCCATTTCTAATGATAAATTTTCCAGAGTTTTTGTTCACTCTCCTCACTGCTCTTTATCATATTCTGGTCCTCTCTCTTTTATCTCTGTCCTTTCTCCTTCCCACAATTCCCTGGATCAGAAAGGGTAGGGTTGAGGTTTTATAATTTTTCTATATGATCTTTTTATTTCTGATTCCAGAGTTATGACTAAATAATGCTAGTGTACCAGGGCTTAGGGAGAGGACCAACTTATGTGTAAGAAAATGAAAACTGGAAATGTGGAAGGAGGTTAAGGTACTATCCAAAACATATTGTTTATTGTTTTTTTTTATTATTTAGTTACAATTGTCCCCATTTCCCCCTTTACTTTCCTCTACCCTGCCCACCCCCACCTCCCACTTTCAATCCTCACTCCCACCCCATTGTCTTCATCCATGGGTCCTTTATACGCATTCCTTGACTTGACCCTTCCCTTTCTTTCCCCTGTTATCACCTCCTCCTCTCTGGTCATTGTCACTTTGTTCTTATTTCCATGTCTCTGGTTCTATTCTGCTCTCTTGTCTGTTTCATTGATTAGG